>RJJA01000129.1:0-144544 GCA_003724045.1 Lepidurus arcticus
GCTTACATGAATGCTTTTCTGGTTTTCTAACCAACGGGACTAGACATACCAATAACTAAGTTTTAAGGAATTAAGAACATACTTACTTCATTTTTACATTACAAGTGAACTGAAGGTTTTCTGGAGGCCTTGGCAACGCAGCTAAAGGTTCCCAATTTGAAAAAGTGGAAGCACTGACTAGAAGCTGGGCCCTGAAGGGACTTGCCCAGCTAATAAACCCATGCAGCAATGCTGGTCTTCTCGAATGAGTGTACGTGAAACGCGAAACGCAAAGACGAAATAGACACATGAAACCAAAGACGAAGTACGGAAACGAAACGCAAAGACAAACTATTATGCCCTATACGTATACCGTATCGCGTCCTAAATTTGTGCAACTGGAAAACATCTTTGGAACAAATACTGCGTTTCCCTTGCTGCCTAAGTTTAACTTTCCTGAATTCGTAAGTCGCTGTCACCAGCCATCTATTACCCGAATTTGCGTGTCGCAGCTTACCCACATCCATTTCGAATTGAATGCCTGTGACGACAAATAAAGAACCGGACCGTTTGAAGAGTAAGATCTTTAGTTTGATTTCGTTAAAGCAGTCACTTTACAAGTTTCAATTAGAAAAGCATGTACACTAGTCACTACTATAAGGTATTGTACGAGAAATGAGTCGGATATGAGGTGGGCCCCAAGTTAGAAAGCCTTCCGAAGAGAAGTGAACCTACTGGCAGTGGATTGTCGCATCACATAATCTTGTTCTATTCGCTAATCTAGCCATGTTAAAAAATGACCTTTGGCACTGTCTTGTCCGCTAGGACGTGTGCAAAAACCAGCTCGCAAGCGGAAGAAGGCTTTGTGCATAAGTAACACTTCTCAAAATTCATCATGCCTGGCTAAAGCTTCGCCAAAATCGGTGGCTTGTGAACCCACGAATAAGTCATATTTGTCGAGTATTTCTGCTCTGGTCAATTCTCCATCGCGGTCAGCATCCGATTCATAGATCAAATGTTTTGCCTCTGCATCCGCGTGATCAAAATCTGTTGGAATAATCCATTCTTTGACCTAATGAAATCGAGTTTTTTTAACAACCCCTCTTGAACGACATAATTATATACTTCAGATGTGTCCATAAAGCCATCCTTGTTCTTGTCACGAAACTGGGTGAATTGCTCGCGTTCATTCTTCACCCAATCAGGTTCATCATCTTCGCTTGAACCTCGGTACATGTCACCTAAACATTCACGGTTAATACAACTCATAACTAAATGCTGTCTCTTTTACCAATGTATTCTTGTAAGGAAATCTTGTTATCTTTATCTTTGTCAATATCTTCCATGGTTTCAATAACCACGATATCACGCATATGAGGGGCTTCTTCTGGATGAAGGAAGTTCATAAATTCCTCCTAAAAAGGTCCATATTTAGAAGAGCATTAGCATTAGGACCCATCGTCATTTCTTACTCTAGAAAGCGCGTTATCTCCATTTGTGTCACTGATACCCCATCGTCGTTGATCTCGTTTCAACATATCTTTATAGGAAAATCCTTCTTCGTCTTTATCCAATTCGGATGGTTCCATGTCTACAAATATTTAATTATATTAACTCCTTGATAAACCTTTTCTTCTGCTTACCGTCCATGAAACCATAGACCACTTTTCTGTAAGATTCCCAATCAACAGTCTCCTTATTGTCAGGATTGTGGGTTTTCCATTGACGGTCTACATCGTCATGCAAATATTTTCTCTGGGTGTACTGAATCCAGGCCTTAAGCTCTTCTTGACTGATTCTACCATCCTCGTTTCTGTCGATTTTATCGACAATTTTTCTAAACAATTACATGAACATTCATAGAGCTTATAGTTTTAGAATTTATTCGAATACAATAAATAATGTGTGCTTCAGTACAACGTGTGAAATCTTTATATTACCCTAATCGTTCCTTGCTTTCTTCTGGCGTTAACTGATCAAAAGTTTTGGCCTCTTCTCCCAGAAACGCTTCATGGTCATAATCTGGGTTATGTTCTTCTTCTGAGAAGTGTTTCGCCTCGCTCAGGGGCTACAGGTAGAAAAACCATAAGACACTGAAAGTGGAAAGGTAATAAGTCAAAGAAAAAGAAAAATTACCTTATCCAGGGTTCTGTTTTTCTCAGGTTTAGGGATAGCCGTAGCAATTCCCAGCAATAGGCATACACAAACAAAAGAAAATAAATCTTTCATTCTGGAAGTCGAAACAGCAATGGAAGCCAAACACCTTAAAAGCAAATGAGAAACCTATTTTCAGCTCTTCACTTCAACTTGAACTTTAGTTTAGCTCACCAGCAATAGGTTTCTACAACTACAAAATCAGGATAATAATATGACTATACTCACGATAGCGTATAGGAACAATTCACAAAGCCCACATGTAAATACGGGAATATGCAAATTAACCCGAGCGAAAAAGGATGCTGCTTGACGCCCTGATGCCTTGAGCGAGTGGCGAGTAAACAAGGCAAACTAGGCGTACATCAACCTCGCCATCCCATGGGCTCCACGTCACCTCCTCCAGCGTGGAACTTCCGGAATATTCCCATATATGGAACGCGTATTAACAAGTCAGAGGCACGGGAGGTTTCCAGATGTTTCTTCTCTTCCTATTTTTTTTAAAAATGTAACCTCAAAAACAGGCACTCGGTGTAATGTCGTCTACGTTATGAAACTCAATACATTAAACCGAAGGTTAAATTGACCGCAGATTACGTATATAGTTATGGAACGTTTTGGCTTATTGAATAATAAAGGTTTATTATTTACGGTAAATCTGATAGAACAAGAAATAACAGAATATAATCTTCAATCAAAACGAATAGAGGTAGAAGATCGAGTTGGTATAATCGGATCATTTCTATTATTTTAATACTTCGGATTTCTCGATTTCACCTTATGGTCTATGACAGGCGCCAATCTTTGGTAGAAGATCAGATTAACTAGGGCAGTAGAAATTAAAATGCCAGCTATAGACCCAAAGGTCACCCATGTCCCGTATAAAGTATACACATTCGTAACGTAAATTGGTCCAACTATACGAGATATGCACCCACACGCACTCAAAATACCCATCCACGTACCCTACAAAGTTAACATATTTAATTTATTTAAAAATTACAAATTCTACGCGGCGATTTTTGCTCTGACTTACCTGTGGTCTGGGCCCAATCATTTTACTGAAATTTGACATACTCATCGAAAGCGCGAATGAATATCCGATGGAGGTTAATAAGAATCCAACAATGAATTGCACTGGCTCAATCTTATGAGTGTAGAAACACCAGTCTTGGGTAGATGGACAGCCGTAATTTCCTTCGTCTCTATCTGTCCCATTTTCTAAACCACTGCTACCGTAGGAAGACATAAAGAACATTTCCGCAAGTGGTTGCGAATCCGAATCCAATAGTATCGTTAGTGGAGGTGTCACTGGAGTGGTGCTAAACTCCGGCCCTAAATTTAAAAGAACAAAACCAAAAAAATACGGAATTACAAAAATTTCCAGGTTTATCGGACAAACCTAGAGTTGTTGTAAAGAGTGACATGTTTTTGATCGGAGGATATTCACTACTGTAAGCTGGGAGGTATGACAACGCCCCCAGGACGAGAGGAATGAATCCAAAAGTCAATAGGACAATTCTTTCATTCCATCTACGAGAACATTATTAGAAGCAGTCTAACCTACGTGAAACTTACCGTCTAGCCAAAGGTCCGCATAACAAATAGGATATTCCTCCAAGAACTCCGCCAATTGCTAACATAATTCCTACCCGAAATACGGCATCATCAGGGGCCCATCCTAATTGTTCCATGGTGACGGTTGTGGCCAAACTAAATTGCATTGAATAGTACTGTGCCACTCTGTATTATATTGTCAGTTTACTTACGTCTCAATGAGGATAAAGTTAAATAATACGATGCCAAAGGTCGTCATGCAAATGATTAGGCCAAGTTTGTCTAGCTTTATATTGGATAACGAGACGGCATCTACAAAACAGGATGTAACAATAATATAAACGTTGCAACAAGTACCTTCATCTTCAGCCAACCGTTGAGCTTTCAGAAATTGTGCTTCCCTTTTCGCCATATCGAACTCGGTAAAAATACACGGCAAAAACAAGACACAATTGGCCAGCCCTAAAACGGAGGCAATCCAACCTGCCGCTGTATACATGTTGATAGTCATACTACCAGGTCCATCCCAGCTTCCTTCTTCTCCCAACGAGTACAATGACGATTGAATTACTGTACGAGAATTCAAAAATTAATAAAGAATTGAGAATTAAATAATGCTTCTCTAAACCTGGTGTTTTATACCTGGTCCTAAAATGAATCCAATGGATTGTGAAAATGAAATAATAGAAAGCGCGGTGGTTCTTTCCCGGAGAGTCGTTGCTGTCGACACGTAACTGAAGCACAATGTCACAGTGGCTATAACGGGAAGTAATAAAAAGTATACGAAGTTAAAACTACGTTACCTGCAGCAATTCCAACGAAAAAGCGAGCAACTAACATGTAGTACTTCCTAGGTTCCGGGAATATTCCCAACGACGCGTAAATAGCAAAACCAAGGGAATACACCGCCATGGTACTGACACAGAGTATTCTCACGGATCCTAGTTTGTTGCCAAGCCATCCCAATAAAGGAGAAGCCAGGAGCTGACCTAACGGATACGCCGCTACTACTAAACCCAAGAATGGTTTTGTCGCTGTAGGGTCTATCTAAGATACAGCAAAGTTAACATAACAAATTATCGAACTCGTGTCCTGTTACAGACGATATTGGCTAAACAAACCTGTTGGAGATAGGGAGCCACCCCAGTGAGTACGATAGAAAACCCCAGCATAAAGATAAACGTGGTGATGTAAATGACGACAAGAGATCTACGTCGCGCACTTCTTTCCGCTCTGGTTTCCAGAAATTTGTAATAATCTTCGTTAACCGGGTCCCTGAAAAAAATAAGTAGCTTAACTGCTTGTAAGAATAAAGTTAACAATAGCTTTGACTAGTATATTATACCTAGTCCCCTCCACCGTAAATACAGGTGCACTACTGCTCCCAATGCCTACATTAGAGTAACTAATGTAACTAACATTGGTATTCGAGTTACACGTATCTAATTTAACCAGTTTCTCATCTTCGGTTTGAGAATCGAATACAGCAGGTAAATCTAAACTTCTACTCTTACGAAACATACTCAAGACAGCAGAACTAGACTACTTTTGGCTTCGCTAACCAACACAACACTAAGGAATACGAAATTCCAGGAAATAGTCAAACCCCGAAACCATAGACAACAGCAGATTGTAAGGAAAGACACTAAGCAGGTATTTCTTCATTCTACTGGTGATAATACCCTATATCTTAAATTCGAAAAAGGAGTTTTTTTATAAGCCTAATCGAGAATTTCGCTGACAGACAGTGAATTTTTTATTGTTGACCGCAATAAAAACGAGGAATCCCAATGAATTCCAACCGGGGCAAGTTTCCTGCACGTGAGACTGTTATGGGAAACCGGGAAATATTATGCCAAGCAAGCAGAATTGGAGTACGTACTGGGTGGCACTCCGTGTCATTAACAACAGCAGGGAAACGTTTAAAAAGCATCGGTTGTGTTGTGAACAATCGCCATTCACGAAATTAAATCGAAGCCTTATTTCGACATGCGCGCCTTTTTATGCTGCGCAAGTGTTATAGTTTTGGCAGTGTTGAGTTTCATTGCAGACGGGAAAGTTCTAAACCGTAAACCATGCGACATGATGGAACTTCGTCGTAGAATAGGAGAGTCTTGCATGCATTCGCGCAGAAGTCCTTACATATCGGAAGATCTACTTCGAAGTAAACTTTCTCCTTAAAAGCTGGTCCCTAAAAGTGCTTTTAATACTTTCTGTTGCAGATTATTACGAATTGGAGGAACAAGTGCCCCTTAGTCGTGAAGTTGCAATTGTAGTGATCGAACCCGAATCGCCGGAAAAGATACGCCGCAGAAGGATACGAGAGATGTCCCTATTACACAAATGTTGCACGGTTGGTTGTACCGCCGAAGATTTTAAAGGAGCGTGCGACTAAGATCACGATAAACGAAGAACAACGAGCTCGAAGGTTATACTAGTTGATACACTGCAGCTATATTACTCTTTCAAAGCGGCAAGAACATGTTTGCCTTATTATAGACATAATATCCCTATATACATAATATATGAATACAGTACTTACCAATCAGTCACTTTTTCGTCAGTCATTCTTACAGAGAGCGGATTTGGAGATTTTATAGGCAGAGCAGCGCTTTATCACAGCCAAATGAGTGAATTGCCAAGGTAACGACGGAGGGAATACTGAGGACATGAACTGCATATGCTTGTGTTAGGATAAGGTACAGGAAGAACAGTTTACTCAAGAAAGTAGACAAACTTGACGACAGTATGTGAAAGTGCCGGGAAAACCTTTGCTGCGTCATGCCAATCATGAAGAGAGAATGCGTGCTATGCATGCCTGCAGTGATGCCCAAAGAAAAATAAAATATGTCCATCCCAAGAGCTGTTGAGTCTCACTCCAAAATAAATCAACCTACAGAAGGAAGCAGCAAAATAGGTTGCTCAACCGTAGATGCTGTACGCGTAGCAGGTAGCCGAAAGGCAAATGACAAAAAAATCGAAACTGTTGTGTTCTTAACAGGAAACTTATTGTGTACGAGGAATTAAAAAAAATGCAAACATGTGTGGAGTAGATTTTCTGTTATGTGCACGGTGAGCAGGTGAGCTAAAAAACGATAAAGAGGACACAACAAAGAATAATCGAAAACTTTTACTTATAGCGATTTATGTTCGATACCACACGGGATATTAAATAATCCCGTTTAAAAGCATGCAAAGTGCTATACAAGCCAGTAAGAAGAAAATTGTTATGTAAGCAATGTGCAAGGAAGATTTGTATTAAAAATGACTATCATACAGAACTTTTTAATTTTACGCATTCATTTTGTCAGACTCTATGCCTTTTATTAACATTGCAAAATTCGAGTAACAATTTTGTGTGGTTGATTGGAGTCTTTAAGGCTACGGTACCCCTATACGGCTCTTACGGGAGGAAATAATAGCACAGGAAAAGGCGTAGGTGATTCCACCAAAATCATTATATTTTTTAAAAATAACTTTCTGATTGTAAATGATAATGATAGCTGAGATAGCTGGTAATGAAGTGATAATGATAATGAAGTGATAATGATAATGATTTTTCAAAAATAGTTCTTCGTAAATTTGCAAAACATAAATGAAATTTTACCGTTTTTATTCAAACTAATTTAAAAATCGGACTGTAGATATGCAGTAGATTATTTTTCAACTGAATTTTTAGAGCAAACAGAATTGAAATCTGATTATTAATCTTTTAGTAATCGCCTACGTAATTTGCGAAATTTCCTCTCTACGTTGTGCCGCATTGAACCATCTTGGTCTACAGCTCAGATGCACCGTAGCCTTAAAGAGGGAGTCAGGTGCAAAAAAATAAAAAATAAAATTTATAGAGGAGACCAAATGAAGTGATCTGGCTGAAGAACCCCTATGTCAATTATGCATATTAACCGAGTTCAAAACGACCGTGCATCTATATAAGCTTATATAGATGCACGGTCGTTTTGACTCTTATCCCGTCTTTGTAATAACTCTAATATATAGGAGATACGGAAAGTGCGATCAAGGGTCAATCATTGTTCCCAGCAATTAGTAAAGAAACCGAGGTAGGGTGTAATTTTTTAAAGCTGTTTTTCAGTGGTCATGTTTTATGCTTAATACAGTTAATACTAATATACGTGGCATAAAAATTCCATTGAACAAGGTGGGATTGTCTTTTCAATTTTCAAAGCTAAGAAATCGCGGTAAAAATTACGAGATAAACTTTAAAAAGCTAGCAAAAATACCATGCAAATTAGAAGCGTACGTTAAAATTATTACCGTTATAGTTACACACACTGCCTAATTTTGCTGCACGTTAAACAGCTGTATTATATTAACAAAGATGTCGAGCTCTAAAGCCTTTAGTTAACAAGCTTATATAAACAACGAGGTAATAATTTGGAGTGGGAACACTCGGAATCTTTCGCTGCGTAAGCAGCGCCTTTCGGTTTGAATGTTTAATATGAGCACTAGAATACTGCACATACCGTTTTAATACGAATCCTGTAAAATCCAGTTCATCGCTAGTGTACTTGACAATCATTTATTGTAATAATAAGGCAGTTATGAACAAGGTTACATTATGTGCCTTACAACTTGTATAGTACATCCGCCACTTAATAATAATTCTAAAATTTGAATGAATTCTTGTCTTCCTACAATATCGAGCTGTAGATTGGCGAGTTTTTCCCGCGGTGCTCTATTAGCTTTAATTATACAATAGCTAAGTTCTCCAAAATTACGATGCATCACAGCCACTTCTGAAATAACAGTTGAAAAAATGGAAAGGTGCCATGAAACTCAAAGGCAGTAAACAAATGATACAATAGTTTTGCTTTTCTGCACACACAAACTCACACTAGTGCTTCAACACACTAGGATCCCCAAAGCCAGCATGGAATTCTTTAGCATATGTAGAGGAATTACGCCAACGGAGCAGGGTCTGTCCTATACTCTTTATTTTTTAATTGCTTTCCTTTTTTATTTTGTTTTTGGTATGGGGACTGAATTCCTATTTAACAAAAGCCGAAAATACAGCCCACAAAACTTCGTTGGCGTTAACTTTAGCGCTTTCAACTTCAAGGTCCAAGTAAAGGAGTTCCCGAACTCGTTTCATTGCTAATTCGTAGTCGTCATCATTTAGGGGTGCAAAGGCGTTTTCTAAGACGTCCGATGCATGGGCCAGAAAGATGAGGGAAAGAACTCGTTTATCCATACGCTGAGGGTCGTTTACCCATTTGGATAACACGGCATCTTGTACCTGATAAACGCAACAATAGGCGATTTGCTTCACATAAATTATATTTAAACATTTACTTTTTTCACTAGACGAATTTTCATTATATTGTCTGTCAATGGGTGGGTTGTCATGTCGAAAAGCAAAAAGTTTTGCTTCTCTGTTGTTAGAATGCCTTTTTCGACCAGATTCTTTGCCAAGCGTTCTCGGACATTCTTGAGCTGATAGCGTAATTTAAGGGGGTTCCATGTTTCACCTACAGAACGTAATAAGATTACGTACACCCCAATTTTCTTGAGTCGTCTGGCGTACCACTCAAATACTCAATCCAGCCTTGAACTGTCTCAGGTGGGTCTGTCTCTTTGACATGCTTCAGTGCTTCATCCAACAAAACATCTCCAGTAGGTGTGTCATTTTTTAGTATGATTTTTCTGCTCAGGAGACCTCTTCTTCTCATACCCCCCTTTTCTAGCTCAATTCGTCCACGAAGAGAGAGCTCAATAAGAATACAACCTCGCAACCCACTGGAAATGCAGTCATTCCAAAATGATGTATAGCCCTAGAACAATCAAAATGTGTCACTCATAAATTAGTGCAATTTATAAATCAATTCAAAACAATACTTCTTTGTCCTTGAGACCCAGTAACAAGACTTCTTCCATTAGGGTTAGTCGAGTTTCTTTGTCATCTTCTTCCCCGCGTTCTTCGCTTGTCTGATCATCCCCTGAATCATCGTTTGTTCCTTTGACGTCCACACTACTGGCCTCACGAGCAATGTTACGTCTTTGAACAAGGCCCTCAGCGCGATTCATGGCTAAAAACTTTCCTGTCCTAGAAACTACTACACAAATCCTCTAATTACATTAGCAGAAAGCAACAGATAACAACGAAATAACCAACCTAGTCAAGTTTGTTGACATCGCCACGTACACACGTCATTTAGGAATGGTGCTGGTGATCGGGTAATCGGCAATATGGCGGAGCGATACGGCGATAGTTAGCGTATCGTATCGTACGCAGTGTGCACACATCAATTAATTTCCTGTTCATGCAATAGTTAGGATTCCAATGAAAATCCAAACGTATAACTTAACTGCCATATCAAGAAAGACAATTATCAGCAATATCCCTTAATATCTTGATGAGAATTTGTTTTGCTTGGAATTGTTTTTGATTTTTAGCACAGGCTGACAATATCGATATTTAAAGTTTTTGGCGCCAATTTCGCCACAGAGAGAGTTGAGAAGAACAAACAAACAATGTCATTTTTGTGCGGTAAATTGGATCATATTATTAAGAAAAAGTGAGAGCTTTGACAAGTTTCCAATGTGGGATAACTTTTCTGAAAACTATCCAGTGAAAGTGTTGCTGGCATTAAGTTTATACTAACAGTTTTAATGGGTATAATTCGCATGTAGCTCTCGAGAGACTTTTCCTGAAATGCCGAAAACTAACGACTAAGCTGCAAATAGACATACAAGTTCGAAAGGTAAGTTCTTGTCCTTTCTCACTTAGTGTTTGTAGTTTTTATTCCAGCTCTTAACGAATTGGCGTTGACCGTATTCCTGCAGTGAGAAATAGATAAGTAAGGATTGCGCAAACCGAGCAATAACTTCTAAACGTACCTTTGTCCCCAATGAATCTATAGGGCTTGGCATGTACGTAATAACAAAGATAAAATCTAAGCTCCAATAAGGAACGTGGTTGTTACGTTTATCTATGAGAAGTTAGCAATTGCGACGTAAGTTCTTCCTCATATGCGTTGTTGGCGCGCGTAAAATAGCTCTTGGCTTTAGACATCCACAAGTGGAAAGGCTTTATTGCATATAACACAAGCAAGGGGGAACATTATAGGGGAAAATCTTAACTAGGCAGTATAGTTTGAAAGGGGGGAGTTTTAAAGACATTGCGAGACTCATTATTGGGATTTGAGTTTTTCTTATATATGGAAATGGATGCAAATTGCAACGTCGAAAGACTCGTGTCTTCAGGTTTCTAACGCGTTATGCGAGTCAAGCTTGGAAACCCACATTCCGCTCGGCTTTACACGGAGAGGCCTTCTTGTAGAAACGATCTTCCAGAATGACTTATTTTATACTGTCTTAAAAGTCTGTGTATCACGAACCAATTCTATAACGGAAATGCAAAACACCCTAATTTTATGGGCATAGTCGCCTTTTTTGCATTATTCCCTTCTTTACTGCTCAGCAGAGCGAGTAGACATGATTGCACTGGATTTCGAGAGAAATGTTGAGCAAAGTTGTATGCATACCTTCGTTGCTCTCTTGCTTTGAAGCATATAACAAAAACGAAGATTTGTCGTCTAAAGGGTTTAGGCTAATACTGTTAGCCTCTGACCTTCATCACGTCGGCGTTGATTCTTCACTAGCTCGTGACAACTTCACGATAACGTCTGATCGGGTGTTGGTTGGCGAAGTAGGAAAGGGATTATGGCCCGGCAAGTGGAGCCTGACTAAAGGCGTCGAAGTGGTGTCCACATGCGAAGCTCTTCTTTTGTGCCAACTCGCGTTCAGGTTGGACGGGCTGTCGCCTCTACCTTGTCCATTACCGTGTACTTGCGCGGACACTACCATGGTACCAATGCTCCACACGCTACCCTTACTGTGCGGTGACATAAGCGGGTAGAGACCTCCCGGAGCAGGGGTTTCCAAATAGGTGCTATTGTTGCCGGCTTGGCAAGAAGAAATCGAGCCTCTTGGCCCATTATTGCTGTTTGGCCTCCGAAGAGACGCTTGCCGCGATAATGCCACGGAATGAGAAGGCGAGGGTGAACCTCGACGACTCGTCGCGCCGTCTCCGAAGTAAGTGTGAATGAATGAAGACACACGGTTGAGCATTGACCGCAGTGAAGATCGTTCCGGGTCCGGACTGGAAGTTTGCGTTTGCATGTCTCCTTTCTCCAACTTTCGTATCTCCTGCTCTTCTTTACGCCTAGTAACAAAATGTCTTTCAATGTAACGTTTGGCCTTTTTTGGAATTTTAAAAGTATTGATGCCATTTTCGTGATATATTTACATGCCTTATGAGTTTAGAAATATTGGGAATATATTCCATATTGTACCTTAGGTAGTCTTTCCATGCTCTTTGGATAATACGAGCTGCTATATCACGTTGCTTCCATTTCGCAGTGGAAGATACGATTTCTATCTGCCGCCGGTTCGGGAATTGCTTTTTGAATTTCTCATCCATTTGCTCTTGCAGCTGTGAAAGGAAAGTCGTGTTATTTTCCCAAGAGTGTGTACTCGCTCGGTATTTCAAAAAGGAAGACAAGCAGGGGAAGAAAGTTTTGAAATTACTTTGCGAAAATGTTCCGTATCTTCGACGTCTCCCAGAACCCGTCGCGTAAGTGAGTGCAATATATCGAGGCAATGCAGTCGTTCCCCGCTCGCTATAGGGATGTCTAGTGTCACCAGCGCTGCTGTATTTGGTCGTGGGACTCCCAAAGGGGGATCTAAACTGGCTATGAACTCGGATAACTGTTCTAGACAAATGAATTGGGTAGCATGCGGGTCGAATCTGTTTCACGGCGAGGAAAAAAACGAGAAAAAAGGGATAGATTAAAACGCCACCTATTTCTCAAATCCGAAGACGGATCAGAGTTAAATTGCTCACCTAGACCACTTGACGTAAAAGCGTTCCAAATCCTCCTCACCGAGCCCGAGCTCTTCTTCGCGGTGGGCTTGGTTAAAGTTTTCTAAAAGTACGGCAATGTACATATTGATGACAATCATGGAGGACAGGACGATAAAGGTTACGAGGTACATGACAGCAAGGGTAGGATTGCCGCAATTGCCGTTGGGGAAACCTTTATACGTGGGATCGCAGTTTGGAGGCTGAGCGAGCAAAGGGTAAAGAATGTCGTTCCATCCTGCTCCGGTCATCAACCTGATTTTTTTGCGCGGTTTAGTCCCACTCTGGACATGTTTTTAGTAGAATCTTACCGGAATAGCAAGAGCATGCTCCGACCAAAAGTCTCGAAGTTGACCAAATCCGTTAGCGCTCCTTGTTGGTTTACGTGGCCAAATAACGCCATGCCAATGATGGCGTAGATGAAGGTAATAAGTGCCAGCAAGGCTCCGATATTGAACAGGGCAGGGAGCGAGACAATTAAAGCGAATAGCAGCTTGCGTATCCCTTTGGCAGCCTGAAAATGAACCCCCAACACGATGAGCGGTTCAAGCTCCATTGTCCCCGAAAAGTCTTTTGTATGAGTAGTTATAAACCCCCCGAAATACCTTAATGAGACGCAGGACTCGCCCTAGCCGAAACACGCGAACTACTCGCAGTAATGTGGGTGAAACGGGGAATTCGGCTAGTAAATCTTCCATGATGAGTCCTAACACGGAAGCCGAAACTAGTACAAAGTCGAACAAGTTCCATGGAATGGTAAAGTAGTGGTGCCGCAAACCAATTATCTTGACAATAGACTCTAAAAACAAGTATAATTCATAACGGTTTTCCTTAAATTATGTCTCCCCCTCATCAACACCATTTCCGCAATTGGGCTATTTTTTCATTTTCATTTTTTTTTTACCTAAGGCAAACATGGTGGTAAAAAGTGCATTAAACAGTTCCAGAACGAAATGCACTGCCCGACTCTGCCCGTAATGCTCGACAGCCATGACCACCATGTTGGCAAAAATCATGGCGAAAATAGCAATTTCGAACCTGTTCCAAGTTTAAAAAAAAAAGCGTAACATGTTGACAAAAAAATTGGGCCTTCCATCCATTTTTTTTTATTTTTTATTTTTACCGTCTGGACATGGCTATGTCGTAAAATAGCGCGTGGTAGCGATTCCGTGGTCTCCGAATAACTTTCCGCGGTTTTTTTCTTCCCAGTTTTTTCATAGCTGTATAATAGTGTTTTTGGGATTCAGTGAGGAACATTTCGAGAACCCCCCCTTCGTAGCGCTTTTTCAGCATATTGAAGTTGTCAATGATGACACCGATGAAAAGATTGAGGGTGAAAAACGCTCCGCAAACGATGAAGATTACGAAGTAAAAATACGCCCATAAGTTGGCTTCGTGCGCCGGTTGCAAATCAATACCACGTACATCCACCGCGTCAGCCATGATCTCCATCCAGCCCTCAAAAGTGGCCTAAAGAGATTCAAGGGCGAGCACAATTAGGCGAATCTCATAATTCAGCTCCATGCTCCAAAAAGTTAATAATTACCACTTGAAACAACGCTAAGTACGCGTGACCGACATGGTCGAACGTAATTTTGGAGTTTTCCCACGAGTAGTTCTTCGAAAGGCACTCCAGTTTATTCTCGACTTCCTGTGGGTTTAAGTACAGTTTAAGGAGAACAAAAGGTAACACTTTAGCTTGAAATCCCCCAAGTTTACGTACGTTGGTCAGAAACCGTTCGCCCTCTTCGTCGACGCATTTATAGAACTTTCCGCCAAACAGCTGGACGCCCAATATGGAAAAAACGAGCCAGAAAACCAAGCAGACCAACAAGACGTTAAAAATGGCCGGTATGGCAAACATGAGAGCATTGACGACGATTTTCATGCCCTGCCATCTTGAAATGGCTCGCAGGGGACGCAAAGCCCGTAATGTACGTAATGAGCGCAGAGCCGACAGATTGGTGTCTTCTTCTACGGCCACGCTCACAATCGAGACCTATGAAAACAAACGAAAAAATGGAGTGGTCAAGACACTCTCCGTTTCTTTGCCCCCTTATTTTTATAGCTTCTGCAAGTCAGCGATGCCATAAATCAGAATGTGTTTTCTTCTTAAATTTCATGGGCTCACCATGACAATAACAAAGTCCAGCGTCGTCCAAACTGAAGAAAAAGATTGCCGGAGACCAAGAGCCAACCACTTGGCCAGCATTTCGACAGCGAAGAGCACTGAAAAAGCCAAGTTGGTCCACTTGAGGATAACCTTGAGCTGTACGTTCTCATCCAAGTAGATATCCTCGAAGCAAAGCGTAATGCTGGACCCAAAAATGAGAAAAAGGACCGTCCATTCGAACGCCGAGTGCTCCACTATCATAAGGAGGAACTGCCGAAAGCGTATCCAGGACTGCATGCAGGACGTATTCTCCAAGCAGTGACAACAGCAGCAAAACCTTCCAGGGAAAAGCAAAAAGTAATAAATCAGTTACGACTTGGAGTAGGGGAGTTTTAAGGTTACCTTTGCGTGCATTGCACTGGGAAACAATCGGGAGGTTCGCGCGGAGAAGGAGCAGGCTCGGAACTTCGGCGATGCAGGCTCATGTGGTTCGAACGCGCGGCCAAGACGGCGGGAATTAACGCGTCCCAGCCGCCAGTTTCCGGCTTAAGGTGTCGTAATGGCCCCGCTTTAAAATATCTGCTTTTGTCTTCCGTGAAATCGAAACAGCTGCAAGAGGTTATGTTCAGTTTCTGTGCTGGGACCAGCGCGTTAACAGGAGCGCTTAATCCGGGACCGGTTACACTCGACACGAGGTGACTCATGCTACTCGAGGGTTTACCAAGACCTGCGTTTGCAGGTTGCAGCGAGCTGAGACCTGAGAGCGTAGGCTTCTTGGCTGGGAAGGCCTCGGCTGTGGGCTTCGGATTAGCGATAGTACTAGGCATAGAGCTGCCTGCAATGGAAGGACTCTCGAGTGTCGTTGAAATGGCATTCCATGGCGGCGGGTAAGCGAGAGAAAACATGGTATTAGCAGTAAGTTCTTCATAGACTTGGATGAGTTGCGAGTCGTAGCTGGCGCGACGGTCTTGGTGGAATGGTGGTAGGGCATTACTAGCATTCAGCGTTGTAAAGTCGTACGGGAGATTTGCCGTGGAGGGTAACCTGCCCATGCTACGACGCCGCGAGGAAGGCTGACGATCGGACGGGGTAAAATTGCCATCGCTGATGGTGGAGCAGTCGTAATTGCTCACCATAAGGATAGGCTGACGACTGGCTTTTGCGGCGGCTCGACTAGTTGCCAAGTCTAAGGCAGTACAAGAGCGACTCAAAGCATGGTGGGCCAGGGAGGTTCTGGAAGATTCATCTTTGGACTGGTAGCGGTACTCGATGCGGCGAGGAGGACACGGGATCGCGGTCAGACTCTGGTGCCGAAGTAGAGGGGCGTGAGAGTCGCGATGGATTCGCCTTCCTAGATGACAAGGCGCACTTTTGGACTTGGTGACAGCACCAATGCTGTTCTGTGGGTCCGTGCTGGCGCTAAATGTGGACCGTTTCCGTTGAGCTATACGCCGGAGTTTTTTCAGTCCTTCCGCAATTTTAGAGTCGTCGACCAATTCCTGCGTGTGCAGCGAGAAGATAAAAAAAATAGCCCCAAGATAACGATCCAAGAACACGCAAAGTCTCCTTAAATGGATGTGAAAAGCGCGTGACGGTTACCTGACGCCGCGATTTCAATTCCTCACAGCTAAAGCTGTTGAGCAGCAGGGCTAAGAACAGGTTGAGCACCAAGAAGTTACCCATGACTAGTGCTGGAAGAAATATGGCAAAGCAAGTTTCGGGGCTCTGTGAGACAGATGGAGAGAGAGAGAAAAGAAAGGAAAAATAGGAACTTGGCAACAGACGAAGCAAGTTTTAGGTAGAAAGGATCAAGGAACAGTATACCTCGTGAGCTTCAGCACGCATGCAATCCCATAATGGCTCTACCCATTCACCACATAAAATACGGAAGATCATCATAAAGGAGTGGAAGAAATCCGTGAAGTTCCATCTACAAGAAAGCAAAGCAAATCGCTTGAATGGAAAGCCCTGCCGAATGAATGTGACATTCTTTGTTCGGTTTTCGTTTTTACCTTGGGACAGGGTCCGGGGCAAACTTTTCAGGGGTGTAATTCTTGCCAAAGAGTTGCATTCCGATCACTGCAAAAATGTAAACAACAATAGCCAGCACGAATGTCAAATTCGCCAGCGCTCCCAACGACGAAAGAATAATGCTGAGCAAGACTCGCATCGTCGTCCACGATTGAGCCAGTCTCAGCACCCTCATCTAGCAGAAATAGAAATGTTCAAGGAGATTACAAGAAAACAAGAGGACGGCAAATCGATTGCGAATTGCGTTGCGTGCAGCAACAAGAAAAGGCCAATTAACGCTTGGGTAGGTTTGTTTTGGGTAAATTTACCAGGCGCATTCCCCTAAGCACCGATAAGCCGTTGACCATCTCCAATCCCAGATCGACCAACGAAGCTAAGACGATGACAAGATCAAAGACGTTCCAGCCGTTCGTGAAGTATTCTTTGCCCAGTGCGGCAATTTTGAGCAAGCATTCTAACGTGAACACTGACGTAAAGACCTTTCACCAGGGATAAAAAAGTGAAAAGAAATCACAAAAGCGTCAATTAGAAAACCAGGCGCTTTAGGATACATGGATTGACGACAAAAATAGAAAAGTGTACATCCTGTACACGAAAACTCGGCAACCAAGGAGCCAAAGGATGGGGTTGGAAAGTGAACTAACCTTGTTGCCCACGTCCAGGACGTGTTTGACATCAGGACTCATCCCGTGATGCTCAGCTGCCAAGAAGGCCGTATTCATCAGGATCGAGATGGTGATCATTAAGTCCATCCAGGGACTCCGGACAATCTTCCCCAAATGATGCCGGCAGCGTACGATACAATTCCAAGTGCGTTCACGCCGAGAACTCATTGGGCTGCGGCTCACGAGGCCCGCACTCGTTTTACCTACGTACAGCTCTACCTCGCCTTCTTCCATCGATCTTTCATTTGCTTGGACCTCTTTACTAGACATGTACTGTGGCGGTGGCTCGTTTTCATCAACCGACGTCTGGATGGAAATCCCTCGACAAGCAAGTAGCAAATTACTGGATTTTGGGCCGGCAACCACCTCATTGTCTAGCGAAGCCAAAGGTTGGGAGGGGGAAACCAACTTGCCTGGCCAGTAGCTACGCGTAGTCGGCAAGATGCTCGCCATCTTCTTGCCCGTAGTCATCAAACAGCTGGCTTCATCCGTGCTCTCCCATGAGGTATAGGCGGTGGTGGTAACATCCGGGTAGGAAACACTGCGAGCGGTCTGCAGCCGTTTGGGTTTGGACTGGCCAGTGGAGGGCTTCCATGACATGGCTCGAGAAGTTCCGGGCGCTTTGGAATCAATGGGATTACATTTGTCGTGAGGATGGGACTCGTTGGAGTGACAGCTGACAAAGAAAGCCGGATTCATCGCTGATTTTTGCTGCCCATTGCTAGTGTGCAGCCCTTCCGTGCTCATGGATCGATTGAGGAAGGAAGTTTCGATTTGGTTGGCATGCTGGTACTTGTTGGTCAGGGGCGCAGGTAAAAGACGCGTTAGCAGGGTTTTCGAGTTGAATTTAGTCTCATTGCTCAGCTCCGAGTCCTCCGAAATCATCGAGTCATAAGCGAGCGAAATGCGTTTCTCGGGGTCACAGGCGCGTTTGTACGATAACCGTCGCGCTTCGCAACTTAACCGGCAGGGAGCCACGCCCGTCCGAGTCTCACGTCCGGTGTTATTCCCGGGTGGAAGTTGACTCACCTTCCCTTTGGGGTCGTCTGAGGGGGGCAGTTCAGGCTGGTGGTCGCTACAATAGCTCTCTGTAAAACTGGAGTGGTTATAAGAAACATTGCGACTCGTAAAGACTTTGCGTTTGAGCGCCACCGAATCCGGATAATAGCGTGAGTTATCTGAAACGGCATCCGTCGTCTGGACCCCACTGTCGTCACCGTCTTTGTCAAAACGCTCGTCCTGGGACGGTTGGCGTGAGACAGGGAGCGGAAGGACTTCCAATAATCCACCCGTATGGGTTTTATAAGATTCCGGGTCTGTCTCTGCCTTAGTGACGAGTTCAGAGTCGTGTATTGCTTCCGTTTTTCGTAACGAATCAGCCATCCACAACCAATCTTTGGGTGGCAGTTTCCCTGTGCTCGTCGAACTCACATGGTTGGCTTTGTCACTCTCCAGACCTTGATGGACGCTAATAGGTTGGTCTTCGGCTGCCTTCTTACCCGTATCGCCGTTAGCTAGTAACGTGAGCTGCAACTTGCCCGGGTCGAAGCTGAAAGTCGACTCCTCTCGGTAGTCCGTCAAGTTTTTGTCTGTTTCGAGCAATACGTTTTCGTCGTCCTAGAACAGAACAAGGGAAAGACATTCGAGGAACTTGGCACGTCCTCCGAAAACACTTACCATCATAGTTGACCCGGCTTCTTCCTCGTAGCTCATAGCCACCACAGCCAACATCAGGTTGATGAGATAAAAGGCGCCAAAAAATACAACAATGGTGAAGAAGAAGATGGTCAACGGACCACATGCTGCGATAACCTTCAATACCGTTCAAGGTTAAACGTCTCGAAGGGGTATTGTCCTCTTTTTTTAAAAATATAAAGAAAGAAAGAGAAAAGCTAACCATGTTGTAAACATTCTCCCAAAAGTCGAGCGTGATGAGCTGAAATGTTGTCAGCATGGACCAAGGAAACGTATCGAAATTGGTGTAGCCAAAATTGGGGTTGTCGCCCAAACCTGGCAAGCAGGAATAACCTTCGAGGCATTTTCTATACACATACCACACCGGAACCACCAACCAGACAAGCATTAGGTTATGATGGACAGAGACGGATGGCCTATGTGTTTTTTCTTCTTCTTGTTTTATTATTTTTGTGACCTACCTAGCTCCGGTGAGGTTCCCACAAATGCGAAAATTTCCCGTTTCGTCCCTCATCCATCGATCTTCGTTATTCACCCATCTGAAGGGAATGAATTTACTGGCACAACTTTTCCGGGAGGGGGAGGGGAAGGGAGAGAATTTCAACTTACGTCGTCCAACTAAGTCGGCGGGGGTCGAGAGGGTTCCATGTCTCTACACATTTGTTTCGCAATTCGCCCATGAAGACTTGAAGAGCAAATAAGGCCAACACACTCAAACAGAAGAGAATGAGGGTCATCACTTCCAGCAACTGCCGCATGGACTTGAGCAAGGCGTTGATGATGGTTCGCAAACCTTTTGGAATGAGGGAAAAATTAAGAGAACTTCTTTATTACGGCTCATTTTGCCGAAAATTAAACTTGAGAAATGCGCACATGCAAGGGCCAACTGGGAATTGCAGGTTGAGGGGATTTCTTTGGGGGGGTGGAGTCTCGTATTACCTGGCATAATGGATACGGTTTTGAGAGCTCGAAGGACGCGGAAGGTTCGCAGGCCAGAAAGATTGCCGATGTCCGCAGTCATGGTAGCGTAGCCTGAGAGAATGACAACAAAGTCGAGCCAATTCCATGGACTGCGGAGATACGTCAATCGATCTAACACCATGCCTTTGGCGATAGCTTTGACCACAAGCTCTGTCGTGTAAATTCCCAAGAAAGCGTACCTTGACAAGAAATAGACCAAGGATTCAATCATTCCAAAAGGCTCAAATTTTACCAAGTAAAAGGTTATTGAATGGAAGCATGAGTTTTTTTTGTTGAGATAGAATAGAAAAGTTTTTTGTTTTGTTTTTTACTCGGCTTGCTCAACGGGTTCGGTCATGGCGAGGAAGATGCAATTGAGGAGAATGGTGGCCATTGCAATGTAATCGAAATATTGGTGCGTGCAAAGGAAGACGGCCAAACGACGGATGGGGTTCCAAGGGGAAAAGAGGAAAAAGGCTTTGGAGGCGGAAAAACGATGAATATAATTTTTCCGGAAACGTTTCGAGACGACCACGAATGTCTGCAAGATAGAAAAAAAATCACTAACATTTTTGCATTTTCCCATAAATTTTCTGCAAGGGATATGTATATAGCTTAGTCTAAAAGAAAAAAGGAACGACAAGGGGAAAGGACATAAAAGCATTAAATTCAAGTGGGAAGACGTTAAAAAGCTTCAGAATTCGTCGTGAGGGATGAATACAGTTCGGCTATACTTTAAACGTCATCGCCTTTGAGTATATGATGTTTCCCCAAAGTTGCGTGTTAAAGTCGTTTTGGGGCTTTTCCAAGGTCTCGTCGGGAGAGTGAGGTACATCTTTTTTCTTCTTTTCATTCGGTTGCCAGTCTATCCCAAGTTTGATCAACAGCACGAATAACGGAACGCTTTTTGTGTATCTTTGATGTACTGATTGTCATGCAACTTATTCTCTAGCGACAACTTTGGTTCTGTTTTCTGTTGAAAACAAAAAAGATCTCGCTACTCCACCTTGTAGCACAATAGGCCCTTGATAAATACAATTCCTCCTGCCCTTTCCCCCATATTTGCTCAATACACTTACACGGATCATTGACGAGTTCTTTGATAAGCCACAGGCACGTAGCTCGAGAGGGTACGTGCCCATATGGATCAAGATGGAATGATCTTAGCTTAGTATTCATTCCCACTTCACTGACACATACCCTTGACTCAGTAATGGACTAGCTAAGTCAGTATCTAACCTTTTTTAGCGACTCAACCCAAGAGAGTTACCCGTAGGCAAATTTGTAGGCCAACTTTTAGGTGAGTACGGATACCAACCCCATTTTAGCTTCAGGATAAGCATTTTTGTCGGGCCTCTCTTTCCCCTTTGCCCAGGCCAATTAGTGTCCGGATACCAGGAGGGCTGGGCCCCATCGTGTATATTTTCCATGCCCTAGGTTTCTTTCGGGCCCCGAGACGTCTGTTCGTTTTTCAATAATCAAGATCAACGATGTTCTACCGACAGCCCTAGCTTCCTAACGTATAGAACGCCGTGTAAAGCTCCAGTGTATGGTACTATACATGAGTACACTTTTTGTTTCAACACGGCCCGTACCTGGGGGGTACGGGCTTAATTTGTTAAAAGCGACTAAAACGCCTGAACAATGTAATGTGTCTTTCTTTGCGCCACCACAACGCCGTCTTCTAAAAGATTTCGATGGGCTTCCATCCAATTTGTTAAATGTCAGAAGAGAGTCCCCCCAAAAGTGCCATGATTATGCCGAGCATAATAACTGAAAAGCTGGTTTTCCGTGCTACTATGTGATCCTGGCTGCTTCGGTTTCTTTTTAGGATGCCATCACATTTCTGTTGGTAGGGGCCCTGTCTTTGTTGACGGTTCTATTGCCCTTGTTAGTTAATGGAATTGTGTTAAGAGTTGCACAACGCTGTATCCAATCCTGTTGTCTCGCAAGCATTATATAAGAAAGCGTCTTGATGCCAGCTACCATGGTATTTCCGTTTCCACACACAGGTTTTAAATGCTGCTGTTTCGGGGACAGGGCCACCGTATACAATACTGTCTGCTCTGTTTGGTGTGTTGAAGGAAACGGGAGCGTGGCATTTGTTTGTACTGCGTGTCGTCGCCAGCTGCCCAGCCCCAAATTTCCATGGATTGTTTAAGCTCTGTTTGGGTCTTTTTCTTTGCCTATGTCTCCGAAGAGCGAAGGGTCAAAACTTTTCCTTCACAAGTTAATCAAAGTTTGGAGGCACCTATCGTCATCATCATCATCATCAACGGATGCTGGTAGGGTTGCCATGTTCTGCTTGTAATCTTATTGATCTTAATGATCTTCCGGGACAGAATGAAGAGCGAGTTTTAGAAAAGGGGTATCTCGGGGGGCAAGGGAAGAAATGCCCCCAAAGATTGTTGAAAAGAAAAACTTTTTGGGAGCATAAGAATAGGTTTGGGGCGAAAAATTCAGGCTCTATAAAACTGGTTGACGTATATAAAGCTTTTGTGTATTGTTGCAAGTTTTCTAATAAATGACGTTGCTTTGAAGATTTTAACGTCTTGGGAATATTACTAAGAGCGAGACAACTCTCGAAAAGCCCATTGTCAACGGATTAGGACGGAACTTCCCCAGGACTTAATTTGGTGTTTTTCCCGGTTAAAAGTTCCATCTCGCAGGGACGTTTTCTCAGCACTTATAACTTACCCCAGCGTAGGAGTTTATTGCTTCCCACGCATCCATGCCAGCAGGACAGACTCTTTGCAAGCGAACGATTTTCAACATTCGCTAACTCGTAAGGGGCGGCAATGACTTTTTTAACAGACTCGCTGCATTTACTCCCAGGGTTTTTGCTGTACCTTAGTTTGCATATCGGCTCTAGCACGCCGGGATTTAGCCAAGGGAATCGCATCCCCAGCACGGTACTGCCAACTTTTTTTTTTCGTTGCTAACTTGATATTTGCCACTCCGTTATGCAACGGCATTCAGCCAATATAACCACGTTAGACGTTCTTTTTCCATCCACCATCCCCCCAACTCACTAATCGAGTTGCTTAGAGAACTTATCCCATTGACTATGCTAAATGGATTCGCAAATACGAAGAAAGACAACTGACGTCAAGCGCTCACTCTTCGCTGCCTTGTGTTGAATTACCACAAACCTTGGAAGTTTATCATGCACAATCTCAATGTCAAGTCCTGCATGAATGAAATGAAATCTCAAGTCCTGCAAAAAGACATATTTAAAAATAGACTAAAAAATTATGAAACTTTTCAGCGCGTCTTGCCTTCCAGTTGTAACTTATCTACCGTACATTATTGTAATAAAAAATCTTTAATTCTAACGCCTAATATTCTGTAAGAATTAAAGGAAAGGAAATATAAATAGTACATACTATACTGTTCATTGTAATTTGGCAATATTTTGATTGCCTTACATAAGAAAGTATACTGCAACTTTAAGTGCCCAATTCCAACGAAAAGCTTTTTGCAGAATGGCCAAGACAGCTGGAAACTATAAAACTGTCCAAGACTGAGCAAGCAGTATTACTTTGAGAAGCATTATTCTAGCAATGCAGAGTATCACCAGCGTTACTGGTCGATGGGAACGCGAAAGCCTAATTTTAACAGCGCGGCTAAGTTTGGTTGGTTGGAAACACACGATAAAAAAAAATTCTAAAAGTTGTACGTGACTTACAAGACAGCCCGCCGGCCAGAGAAAGGAAGCTGTCACGGAAATGTGGCGGAAACCTTGTATTGTTGTCGATTTTGGTCGTATGCAAGCGCTCCTTGGTTCACTTTCAGCGCCGAAAAATAATGATTGAGGTGCATGAACAAAAACGCGGAGGAAGTCTGCTTGCCGCGAGGTACATATCTGTATAGATATCCATTTGCGACTGACAACTTGACTGTTAGAAGAAACTACTTGATTCTCCCGCGACTTCTTTTTGCCGTGTTACTAAGCGTTTAGCGTGAGCCCTAGTTCGTTCTATTTGCATCTTTCTTTTTGTCTTTTCTTCTTTTCAGTAAAAGAATGAAACCTCCAACTGGCGCACCGCAGTTTCGTTGTTATTCGTCATAAGCAAAGCGACACCTAAGCAAAGAGGAAGCATTCACACACGTGCTCGGTGCCAATCTAATAGCGTTTTCAACTGGGAACCCTGGTGCAGCAATTTTTGCCCTGAATGCCACCAATTCACTGTTGCAACACTCAATTTGTGGGATTCAGTGCAAAAACTGCTGCACGAGGGTTCCCAGTTGAAAACGCTATAACATGCAAGACTTTCGTTCGCCATGGGGTTACCAACCACTGCACATACACTTTTATCCATACACTTTATACTAATAGTCTGCACACGACACACGTGGCGTATACATCGACCAAGATATGGCTGCGGCAACTGTGTATTGGAATACATTGTTTAAAATTCGTTGTTGAGATTCACTAAAAAAATACGATGTTAGATCCAAAGTCATTCGGTCGTACAAGTTCGCTTTCAAGTCTGCTTACATTCTCATAGCTTGATGGGAAAAGTTGGAATGGGAAAGAGAAATTAGGTTTTCAGTGCATGACGTCTCATTTTCCATCTGTCTTGGCCATTTGCGCTCATTCATAAAATACTGACGTCGGTATTATAGTATGCTGGCTTGCCTTTGTGGCAGGTCATGCAAGCGTTAACTTAATTACATTAAAGCTTCCACTCCTCGGTCATCTTTTCTTAGCTCGCTTCACCCCTGGAGATTACTAGTCTGTTGCTGTCTCACGCGTAATCTAATTCAATTCCAAGAACGCTTGCAAAACCCGCCCCTTTACAAAATACCGTTATGTCGTCCACTGCAGTCTGAAAGGTATGGCCTACAGTACCAGCTAGCGCTAGCATCTTGGTTTGTGACTATACTAACGCCTGGTAACTGTTCCTGTCACATACCATTCGTCCTATATTCTTTCTTGTTTTACTCTAAAGCATTTTTTGGAGTATATGCTGCAGCCAAGGCCAACCCAAAAAAGAGGAAAAAAATGAAAAATAGTTCTTCCTCGCCAAGTTGCCGAAGGTAGTGGGGATAAAAAAAAATCAAAAAAGAAAAGAAAAAGGGACAAGCTTGGGAGCCTTTTCCCGGCAAAGTACGGATGTTGTTGTATGTTGTCCTGACAACGGCCCCGCACTGTATGTCGTGTGCGGTTGACCTCGGCTGGAATTGGAGTAGAGCGCACCCGTTCTTCCTCCGAAGAAATACGAGCAAGTGTTAACTGTATACAGCAATGGTGCCGAACACCGGCTATTTTAAGTGCTTTTTTCACCCTTTCAAATTAAGATGCAATAATAGCTTGTACCCTTAACCAATTCCACAGAGCTTCGGCATTGGCAGCAATATTTTCAGGGGGAGGCCCGCAGGCACCGTTAGGTCGGGACTACGCTCCTTACAGAATTATTTTTAATGAGTCCGGTGCATTACAGTAATCAATAACGGTGCTGCCAAAGCTCACGGGATTACACTTACACGGTTGAATATACTATACGACTTTTATGCAGTATATTTCTTTTCCTTTTTTCGGTTCTCAAGTATAGCCCCTTTCCCCCTTTCTTGGGTATGATGACATAGACCACTCCTTTATGCCTTGCTTCACGCAACTTTCAAGCCTTCCACAATTTGCTCTTCAAAGTGCCTGGGGTTTCTCTTGGCCGTTCTTTACAGGAGTTGGGGCAAGAGAGAAGTTAATTAGATTCCTGGCTGGAAGGAATTAGTGACACAAGACCTTAGTGGTAACTGCCCGTGTCTCCTTTCCCCTTTCTCCAGAAAAAATCCCCACTCTGAGCAAAAAACCGTATTTCTGCGCAACAGTAAGGGAAAATTCAGAATTCCACCGTGTCGCCGTGTGCGATACGGAGAGCAGCTGCTCTGATTTCCACGTACCCCATCAACATTTATAGGAAATGGATGTTCGAGCCTAAGCTTGTATAAGTAGAAGTAAAGCACTTTCGCTCCTTCTCACGCTCCCGAGGATAAGCCGGGCGAAAGTCTGAAAGAAATCGGATTTCCGTCTCGGTCGAGTTCCTTTCTGCAATGCCACTTGGTCTCTGATTTCCTTATCTGGGCCATTGACGAATTAAAGAAAAAGAACAGAAAAAGAACGCTTGAGACATCCCACGCTATACCATTAGCCATGTTGGAGTCCTCAGGCCTATTTCTGCGCTACAGATCCGACTAAGTAGCAATCTTAGTGGCGAGAGAGCTTCAACAGCTTCGTCTCAGTCCGTTTTTAGGGGTTTTCTTGTTTTGCCTTGTATTCCTAGTCTCTTTTTTTTTAGTCTGTTTTTGTACTGGAGGAATGCACTCCGAGTCTACGAGCTCTTGGTGTACCCCTCTGGTACTGTTTCGGCGTTATATTTCCCCAACATTGTTTATTGTCTCTCCTCATTGTCTCTACAGTCAGGACTTATTCCCCAGATTGTCACCGAGCCTTGTTCCGTGATCCCCAGAGAGCGAACCGCCGGGACAACTTGACGTCAGCAAGTCTTTAGCTGCTGCAGCCTTTCTTACGCTTCGTCAAAGGCACAACCCTTCTTTTCTTTTAGCAATAGATGTTCGAATCTTCCCTTATATATAAATAAAACCATAGATCCAAGTTTTTATTTAATTTCTGTCCAGAGCAACATTTTTGCTGGAAAAAAATCATGTAAAATCGCAGCATTCTGCAGATTTTTCTGACGCTCCAGCGAAAACTGCTACTATCTGTTCCCCATTCAATTCCTAAAACCTTTTCTCCCCTGCCTGCAAAACCAATTTTATTTGTTTGCCCGTTCTATTGTCATTTGTTCAGACAGCAGTAATAAGTATCGCAACCGCCTACCACCGGCGCAGTTCTCCTTCACGCCATCGCTTTAACAAGGACATTCATGGGTCGATTTTGAGAAGAACGAAAAAGCAAACTGTCCCCCCCCCCCCTTCTATTTTTGTCTTGGAAAAAAACAGGACGACGTTAACTTAATTAGCTAACAGAAAGAAATAAGACAAGAAATACACCCTGAATGCACCTGCCGTAGCACAATGCAGGATCACATATCGTTCCAGCACGCCAAAGGAATTTACCAGCAGCAGCAAAGTCTGCAGTGGCCCTATGGTCCCGGATATGTCTCGTAAAAGGTTACACGCTTATACAAATTACGAGGACAATGGCTTCCCCTCCACTGTGCCGGGACTACCCCTCCCCCCCCCGAAAACTCACAGCACAGTGCAGTACACTTACACGTACAGCGTACGTGCAGGAACATACGCTGCTTGATTTAAGCTCGATACAACGCCAGGTCCAGACATTTCTCTCCCTGGAATTCTCGGTGTACCAGTATTTTGCATATATTACTTCAGCATGTAATACTGCAGGAGTTATGTTGTAAGGACTCACTTGTAAGCGAAGGAACAGAAAAAGACCTATGTGCCGTGCTTGCATAGAGCCAGGTGAAAAACTGTTTGCCACTTTAGGGATCCTTTTTTCGCTTTTAAATTATTATTTTTATTTTCGTGGGCCCAGTGTACCGATAGTACACAGCACGAGGGTTGTAGGGGTTGATTTTGTTTGTTAGCAAGACCCCTGTAGTTTAATACTTCCAGAAGGGGAGGCCTGTTGAGCATCAGCAAACTCATAAAGCTAATGAAAAAAAAATGTATACATCCTCAAACAGCTTACACCTTTGATGTTTGGATTGGAAGCATTACGGGCAGAGAGAAGCGATAGGGACAAAAGAGCGGTCTTTTGGCTGCAGCAATGTGTCAAAGACTAAGCGTAAAAAATGGTGGAAACAATGCAGGGGCAAGCTTTACGGTGATATCCGGAGTCAGTCTAACTTTTGGTCCTTGGGCCTTGTCTAGGCATTAAAAAGGAAATTTTCTCTCCCTGAGAACACGCTAGAACAAAAAAAAATGTGACGTCGTATATAGCTTTACTTTTTCTGCTTTGAACTCCCTCGGATAAAAACAGACGCAGTAACGTCCATGTGATGACAAGGAAAAAGAAAGCGAGTGTGCAAACATTGGGCTATAGCATGCTACGTATCTATTGATCCCTTGAGCCTTTTGCTCTCTCGCTTTCTATGGAGCCAAATTTTTAGCCCATCGTCTTCCCTCCAAACATATGCCGAGCTTTGAAATCATGGGGTGGGAATTCGGATCAACAACGCATATTATGCGTTTTATTGTAGAAAAAAAATGACGGCCTAGACTCGGATTAGCTCAGTTGTTTCGCCGAATTTCGCCCGAGGAAATCTAATAGAACATGACTCGAAAAGCCCCCTATACAAGATCGCAGCTAAGTGCCGCAGCTGGAGAAGAAAAGTCTAAGCGCCCGAGTTTGCTGTTAAAATTCTCCAATTTTTTGAGGCAGAAATAGACAACTCCAGCTGCTCATTAAGCCTGGTAAATCGGGCAGAATGAAACGGCATGGTGCATTCCCGAGGGGGACTACTAGGGTATTATCGGAGCATTTGTTCATGTCCCGCAAAAAAAGCGAGTATCGATTTCACAATGGTAGAGTGGTTCTTCTTGTCTTATTTGTTTGACTTTCGGGTGAAAAATTTACATCTTTTTGCATCTCCATTTACAATTCATGCTAATCAAATGGCACGTCACTCCCCGAGTCCTCTTATATTGTATTGTTAGAACCCGGAGATACTCGCCTCTAGGCGCCAGGCTGGTTTTGACTGGGGAAAGTTTTCTCATCAATCCGAATGCCATTTCTTTTCCGGGGTTTGCTAAAAAAATGCTGCAGAATTTTCGAGACGAAACTAGAACTAGTGTCCGATTAAGTTGAAACGCGGGAGAAATAAAACAGGAGCTAGCTTATTTATAGCCTGCAGTAAGGGAATTCTTATGGGAACAATTAAATATGGAGGTCTTAGGGTGTTCATTTTTTATAAGGTTTACTGCAGACGCAATACGGTAGGAAAGAGCGAGGGGGCGACGAAGAATTCTCAAATAAGTAGTTTTTTATGGGTTGTTTCTTCCGCGTGGTCTAAAAAAGCCAAGGGCCTCAAATACAAGAAAAGGAAAATGTTGGTTTTACCTTGTCACGTACGGATGGATCTACTTCTTGTAACGGTTTCCCGTACAGGTTTGCTGGTACGGGCTCGAAGACACTAGGCAATAATGCCCCATCCGGAATGGGCATAGTCAACCTGGATTCCACACTTTGCTGTCGTCCGTTTTTCAAACGACATCGTGGGGGCAGGTTCGAAGGAGTAGGCGTGGGCGACTTTCGGAACGAGTCGACGTCCGAATGCTGCGAAAGGAGTGGCGGACGAAGATGCTCCTGCCAGCTTTCATTTCCGGACCATGATTTATCACGACAACTTAGAGGGTAGCTGGCCCGTTGCTGGCTTTTATCTGGCACGCCACCGTGGGACCGTAAGGGCAAATCCAACTTCTGAGTGCCAGTCACAGGAGCATTGATAGTAGCGTTAATGGTCGCATCGTCCACGGAAGTGCAGCTTTTTTGCTTAACTAGTGGGTAACGGTTTAGTTTGCATCGCCAACGAACTTCGGGCGAGAAACATTGCGGAGGGGGGATAACGAGTGGGGGTTGTTGTGGCGGTGGTGGTGAGACGGTTGCTGGCGAGAGGCTGAATTGAGTACCGGCAACCGCAGATATGTCAGCTGTCGAGGTTGGCTTGACGCTGAGTCCGTTCCCGAGCACTAAACTCTCACGCTCGTCATCGTGCGCCCAAAATGGATTTACAACGACTTCCGGCCCTTCGTCTTCCTCCAGACGGGCTATCATTTGCAAGTCCCGGCCTAGGTTAGTCAATACAGCAGCCGAGGAAGGTAACCCAGGCTGATCAGGGTAACAGGACGTGCCTAGCGCACCACTTGACGCCGTAGGCAGCTCCCCTGGTTCGGTGCTGTAGGTCAAGAAGTTCTTCAGGCCGAGAGCCTCGTTTGCTTCAGCCTGCGGCGTTAGTGGGTCGTTGTAAAAGGGATTCGAGGACCGTGCTGGCTTTCTTGACCTTGGCCTGGCGGCGCGCATTCGAACGTTTTGGGGGACGTTGTCATACTCGCTCGACTGTTCAGGATCACTGGTCACGTCTGGCGAGGACACCTGGCCGCGAGGGTCGGCCCAGGAAGTTCGGGCCGTGGGGTCTGCCTGTCGCAGGTCAGGGAACAAGTCAACCAAGTCACGGGGGAAGGGTGGTGTATCTCCGCGAGGCTCGAACTCGGGCCCGACGTCAGCTTGGCTACTGTAGTTATTGTAAAAGGGGTTAGTTTGGAAAAGCGGAGGTGGTGGTGGGGGTACAAAGAAAGTTTGGGCTGACGGCTGGTCAAACGGGACGGCCGCATGATGAACTGGCTCGCTGCAGGCTGGGGATTCTGCTGGCAAGGGAATTCCTTGGGTATGATTGGGATGGAAGATCGCCCTCTGTTGGTCCTGCTGCTGCACGTCCCAATCCATGCTTCCATTCTAGCTTAGCCCGTCAAACCTTCACCAGAATAAAATAAAAAAAAAAAAAGAGAAATTACAGAAAAAAGACACCAAAACGACCCCCGAAAAAAAGTATGGGGCAATGTGAAAACGAGCACGACGTGTTTAAACAAACGATGAACTTGCTCGAGAGCTGCACGCTCTTGGTATTCAGAAATAACCAACAATCAATACTTTCGGGACGGGTCACTTGATGGAAGCCTCATAAGGTTATTAGGTCATGCAGTTTAAGTGTAACGCCCCTACATACCTTTCTCCCAATTGAAATGCGCCCAACCCATGGTACCCCAATGTTGTCAGGTCAGTATCTGGGACTGGACTGCAAAGCTGACGCCAAAGGTCATTCACGAAACAGTATATATAAGAAAAGATGAACTTCATTCAGAAGAATTGATGCCTGGTTTCTGTTTGTTGCCACCCTTCCAACATTCCACCTTACGTTAATCCGTTTTCTTTAAATTTGGTGACGTTTTTATGTTCTCCTAGTTCATTACTTACAAGCTTCGAGGGACTGGCCCCAGGTACGCATTGAGAAGCATGTGGGATGTTTTCTTTTGAAAAGCAGCAGCAACGTGGGCAAGGGTGATGGTCCCCACCCACTAGCTTCATGCAAATCTATAGGAAGGAGGGGGACATAACAGTAGGAGCTGAAGGAGGGAGAACCTTTAATGACACGGTTCGACTCCCCGGGCCCATTGTCGTAGGTACCCGGTCAGGAAGCTACAACAGCTCGATAACACCGGCTTCTAGAAGCTCGTAGTCTCGGCCCCAGTATTTAAGAAAAGCTTCCTTTAGGTGTTGCAGTGTTAACCGGCGTCGTTTCTTCGCCTCAGCTCTCGTCTTGTACAGGGACGTGCCAGAACTCAAGCACCTTTTCGCTTCATCCTGACGCACACATGTACGCTTCTTTCTATTTGTATGTGGCTGTTGATATCCAAACTAGTTTTCTGTAAATCGGCCCTTTTGGCATGCTACGCCATGGTCAGATTGTCCCTTACCGTCTCTCGTGCACTTTTCTTGGTCGACGAGCGAATTCGGAATCGTATGAAAGCTCCTTGAGCCATAACGTTTACTTTTGTAATGGAAATGGCACAAATGTACAGGACGCCCACAGTAGGCTATGACCAACCCACATCGATCCTCTGCCGCGATACAGAGAACCGTGTTCACGTACTTCGGGGGCTGCCTTGCGCTTCTAGCTGGCGGAATCATGGGGCAGGTTAGCATATGCTCAATGTAGCCCAGTAACGCCTTGAAAGGATGTAACTTTCTTCCCCTTTATTAAGTGCGAGGGGGGCCTTCCTTGGCAACTTGGAACAAAATAACTTTGCGTTGATATCAAATCGATCGCAATGTCCCACGCGATAGATAAATCAACCCCAAACCCTTAGTGGTGGAATTACATGGCATTACATGTGGTTGCTACAAGGTTAGAGACGGGAAAAAGCCGAGCTCTAAAGAAATGACACAGCTGTTAAGCGCTTGACAGTGATTGGTCTTCCACAGTCTATTTGTGTTACCTCCTTTCAATACGACAATGGATGGAAACTGATGAGGTAGCGAGAGAGGGAGAGACAAGGTTTTGCTCTTGGTTTAGTTCCGTCTTCAAGGTGATATAGCATGTCCCTCTGCCTAATTATAGACAACACCGAGCGCCGCCTTGTTTTACACTTGGTCCCATCGATTGGACGCTTGAAAGCGTTTTCAACGGGGAGAAGGGAAATATTACCGAGTTACCCAGGCGGAAGTTTCGCTAATAAGCAAGCCTTGTAATTTCCCTGAAGACTGGGTCTACCTCAATAAACGTGGAATTGGGCTTCAAAAGACGCAGGTCACGCTTTTGCATTGAGTGATGAGATGAAACATGCCACGGAGAACGGGAAGGAAGAAAGAGCGAGCGAAAACGAGGATTTTAAGTATCAGGTTCGGTATATAACAAGTCGTCGAGACGCACTGTGCCAGGCTAAATAAACTCGAGGGATTTGGCGACTAAAGTTAGAAAATACCTTTGCAGGAATTTAGGAATGCCGCTAAAAATGGTCTTCCTAACCACAAAAAGGTCTTCTCTTTTGGGTCTAAACGCCTGATTAACTATGTGTGTTAACGCATTTTTTAAAGTCATTCCAACACTGTCAAACAAAATTGGTTCTTCGTTTTCGTAAAGTAGGTGTGCTTAACGCGAACTCATATTAACGACGATTGAGTTGTGTTCCTGGCTTCTTTCCTCGTATTCCATGATACACGTAATTGCTCCCTGTTAGGTTAATACTGCAAGGGAAATTGGAGCTTCCCCAACTGGTGCAGGGAACATTATATGGCTTTGAATAATGTAAGTTTCCAGTTAGTAAAAGACGTGCATCGTTATTATGCAGCAAATGGCTCCATTGCAAAGAAAAACAACAGAGAGTGAAGAAAAACTTCCGCCTGGCTGTCGTCGGATTCCTTCCTCTGTCGACAATACCAAATCACGTGCCTTCAGGGAACAGGGAAATGAGCAAAGCGAGAACAATACGGTGCGCTCTGACGGAGTTCGCGCTCCGTGCTTCCACCCTGCGTACTGCGTTACCTCAGAAGCGACCAAAAATAACGGCGAACATGGGTGGGATGGAGAGAATTACTCGTTAGAGGTTCCCAGGTCAACCACGGAGGTGTCATGTCAGGGTATCATTAGGTGTTGCACATACTGTGTTGTTGCCAAAAAAAGGAAAAAGAAGAAAAATATAAGGCAAATTGGCCGATCGCTCAAGGAGTAGCGAAGGACATTTCTTCGCTTGACCAGACACGGGATATATAAGGACTATATTATACGGAGAACATTCCTGCTTTCTTTTCGTGCAGCCTACCGTGAAAGCCAGAACTGCGAAGGAAATGCCACGAGAGCATATATCAAGCCAAAACGAAAGTTTTTTCTCTCTCTTTTGGCTGCCAATTTTCTCGCATATCCAATTGCTGTGCTGTCGAGGTGCTATTGCATAATCAGCCAACCAAATAACACGTACTGTAGCAGCAACGAACTTTTCTTTACACGTTTTTCATCGTATTTTTCCATAAAACCGTTATCTAATGAAGGTTAGGCACTGACTCGATTTGCGTTTTTTTAGGTTCGATTTATTTTACTTATTTTTATGTATTTATGCTTCTACCTTTTTGGGAACTGAAGTTGCGAAATTGAGAGTATGAGAGGCCAAAGGGAAAGCCAAGTTTCCCAATGATTTTTATACATGGATCAGCGTAAACAATCCAGCCAACCTGCTCGCGTTGGCGTTGCCAGCTGCGAATAGTTTGGCCAGTTTTGTTTTTACGTGTTAGGAACAGCGTCTATACCTCTTTGCACGGCGTGATGCTTATGAGAAGCAAGCGGTTGCCACCAATGCTCCCTCCTCTGAAACGTTGAAGAGCCGAGGGAGCATCATCAAGGAAGGAGGATACTTCTGTCGGCAACGTACAAGGAATGTCAATAAACAAATAGCTTCAATATTTAGATGAGAAAGCTTTCTTAGGGAAACTTGCAGAAGCGTGAAAAAAAGAGTTGCTAATGGAAACGGAGGGGGGGACGTTTCGTGAGTCATGTTACGTATGGATACGTTCAACCAATATACATTGGAGAATTCGCAACAGTAGATGCGTATTTCGGGGTTCGCTTGCATCTCCCGAGTGCAGTTTCACGAATAGCAAGTTTCGAGAATTGTTGCGATTTCTGGGTATCATCCACCATGATCCCAACCGCAGGTGATTAAAAGTGCAACAATTGTGGAAAGATCAGGGAAAACGTATCTTCTTCAATAAAAAGCCCCCGGGAAAACGAGCGAGATGAAAGGTCTTTAAAGCTTCCCCATCGTGTAATTAACTCCGTGGTCCAAGTATCTTTATAGCTGCAATTCTCTAGATCGAAATCGGTTATAGGCACAAAATCGGTTATAGGTTCAACATTTGACTGCAAATCTCCTGAAATGGAAAAACGAACTAAAGACATGGAGCTCAGTCTATATTCGTTGCACATGCACTCTTGCAAGCCGGCCAAAATTACTATCGCTCAATACTACATCCAGTTAAACTCCGAAGTCGGTACGAACAAGAAAGAGCAACGGCGAAATAAAGTTTTTGCCGAGTGTAACCAACTTTATGGACAGAAAATAAAGCTGAAGAGAAAAGATCGCGTGCTCTAAATAATGGGACTTGCTTTAAGTGCGACAAAATTTCTAACCAAATTACCTCTGCCGTATATCTGTATAAGTAATAAAGGGAATCGGGGAACTTTTTACCTGTCTGTGCCAGCACGGTTTCCATATGACACATCACCAACAAATCATTATCCTGCACTGTCATTTTTTTTTTGCCCGGGTGCTCGATCCAGTCCCGAAGGATAAAAAAATGGTGTTTTTAATCCATGGCTTATGTGGCGTAACATACACGTCCTATAAACGTTTGAGATAGGTGGCGTGATTAAAGGTCATTATTCGCACTAGGCAATAAATGACATTGCAGCCTATTTCGGGTCTAAAATCTGGACCGAGCTTCTCTAACTGACCGTCACACGTCGCGAGTTCCTACCAAACTGGTGAGTACTGGCGCTATTACCGTGGAAACCGTGGTTAGACCATGCGGGCTAGCATACAAGCTGCCTTTAGCCACGGCGCAAGGCTCGATGGCTAGGCATCGGGGATCAAGAGAACGGGAAACGGAGCCGAGCAGTGAGAACTTTCATCAACTTTCATTAACCCGACGATATGTTTCCTATCCTGTGGCTACACCAATCAAAATCATACCCCGTCCCGTTGTGTACCTATTTTCCGGCTTCGTGGGCGAAACACAAACTTTTGTTTACGTTGTTATTGTCCATTTTAAAATGAATAAACTTAGAAAGTAATTTTACTTGTAAGAAAACTCCCTGAATGAAGACTTTTTTGTTTAATTCTCGAGCAAGAGCAGTATGTGTTATCCGTATCTTCCAGCTTTTGTTAGCCTCATAAACAAACACGAAGAGCTTCCGTAACTAAAATTTCTAGGCATTTTATATAGTATACCGCTTTTACGGTACTTTTTTCTCTCTCTTTTTTCTCAAATAGGTTCTGCGCTAGTCTTTGTATATATAAGGGTGTTTTGGTGCCGCAGCGACAGCAGCAGTTTTGTTTCAAACTGTCTGTCTCGCTGCACACTAGCGAGTTTTTAATTGGAGTCATAAACAAACGTTACAGCCCCCAAGGAGAAAAATCTCACGTAATTGCATTATGCTAAATAGACGGCGGACAGTACTGTACGGTACTTTTGGCCTTTTTCGAATGTTGTAAACTTTAAATGTCAAAAGGCTTCAATACCGTAGCAGCCGAACCTGGTTTCGTCTATATGCTTTCCAAGTTGAAACTTTGCACCGAGTTCCGTACCCAAAAACTCAATACTTCCCGGGAAAACTCCACCGGCTATACTATATTCCACGTTCCAATCTATGAAGCCGTCAAGAGAACACTTGTGTCCTCTTTTGTAAATCAAAACGTTAGACTAGAATGTTGTAGCGAATGCTCAGCTTTCTCTCTGACGTTCACGAGCATGAGTAAACGAGGAGATAAAAATCCCGCATTTCCCAGTCTGTGGAGGATAAAAGTATTGCTCTGCAAGAACTGACGATCATTACATTGTAGATAAAACGAGTAGGGCTGTGCCTTACTGTAATGTACCATAGGCTTTAAAGGGGACGTGACACAGCCCCGGTACTATGCTATGTTTTTAGTGAGAGTCTATCTATTTAGATCCAATAGACGGATACTGGGGTGGGTCTTCAGATAGCAATCGTTCTAGACGAAGCTATGGGCAATGGGCACGCACATACAGTCCAATTACGACAGTAGACAGGGATATATAGCCGGTTGTTTAATTCACTAACGTGCTACATAATGATACAATCCTTAGAAGTCAATAAAGTCTCTCTCCCCATCTGTCCTCTTGCCCCGCTTCAGTCTAGAGTCGTCAGGTGTATGTGTATATATGCATTGAAGTATTCCTTTTTCCATCTCAACATTTTTGTCTGTTTTTTTCCCTCTCTCTTTCTCTTCGCCTCTTGGCAATCGATGCATACGCTACCAGTATTTGAATAGAAACCCCTCACACATTTTTTCACTTTTTCTTTTCTCTGCTCATCTTGCATGCAGACATGTACGTTCGCTATTTTGGGCAAACTCGAGTGGTATATTGTCTGTGTGAGTTTCCATTTGCTTTCTTCCAGCTCTTGAAACTCTTAAAAGCCATCGACAACCCGAAGCGTTGGTTTCGCAATGAATAATTATCTGTTTCTAGCAGGCACATTTTTATTTTTTTCGGTTCCCACTCCAAGTCGTATAATCTTCATACCGTCTGGACCAAATTTTTTTACCACGTAGTTATCACTTAGCGAATCAAGTAATGCCCGCGCCCTGCTTTTAATGGTTTGCACCGAAAGGGTTTCTAGTCCAGTATTTCCTAGATATACCCCTGTTTGTCGTTTGCGGAAGGTAAAAAGGTTCGCTCACCTCTATTTTGCCTTGTCAATGCGAGTGTATTCTCCCATGTGGACCAATGCGGTATCTCGTGTCCCATATAAGTTTATTGCTGTCTGTTAGTTTTTCCTCCCTCTACTACACGAAAAAATATACATTATTCATATTCCTACTAAAAGGACTATACTTTATTTTCCCGACTAGTACTTTTGATATTTTATTTTGTTAGTACCGCCCTATAATACTACCCGGTGCAGTTGTATGCTGGGGTGTAGGCTTACTGACTCAAGTGCTCCAGTACAGCCAGCTCTTGTTTTTCTCGGTGTGCGCTATAGCGGCCAGTTTCACAAGATCCTCCAAGACCCTTCTGGGTAAGGATGACGCCGAGAAATTCACATTGTACCCATTACGCCCCTGAGTTATAGAAGCCGACGCCATTGACGTGGTTGCTCTATAGCTCTTCGCCTTCTTTGCCTTTTGACGTCGGCTGTGTGCTGTGTCATGTGGCTCACGAGCACCAGGGGTCGACCTGAAAAATTCAAGATTCCATCGACCCGTTGTCCGTACGTTTCTCTTTGCCTGGCTCATTTGCCGCAATTTGGAACTCGCACGCTAACCCTTACTTTTGCAGCGTACATGCATGGAGTGTGTTTGTTCATGACAACCTTGTGTGCTTCACTTGTCAAGATAATAAGGAGAGTTTGCTCAACGATTGAATTAGAAATGAAACCTAGGCATCAGATTGCTATAAGTTTCTTACTCTAGAGCTCTAGTACTCTTGACAGTAGTCCAGACAAATAAATAGTTTCCCTCCTTGGTCGCGGAATACAAACTATCGATATAATAATCGATCTTACTGGACCACAACAAAGCACGGAAACCCGCTCCACTGACCCTTTCTTGGCGCGTTTGCTTGGGTGATGGGGCTTTTGGGAGGGTTATGATGTTAATAAGGGATGCATTATGCACGGAAAACAGTCACTTACACCGGCTTAACGAGAACTCGTGAGAGTAATATACAACGGATATGAAATACATATATAGCTTGAAAGCGCTTTATCACCCACTTGCAGGAATAACAGGTTTTAGCGTTAGATCTTTGAAGCGTGAGTGGATTTGTCGTTGGATGTCTTACCGTTTTGATAAGAATCTTAAGACTTAACCTAATTAAGCTGTTATACTATAGAAGCCTAAACTTTGGTAATGCCAACATGTCGGATTACGATGGAGAGGAGCCTTGGAGGTATTATTGCAGCCCGCAGAGATGTTGGCGTTGCTGTGCCCCAAATCAGTGTTTACAGTGTTTCAATGTAAATAGGGATCAAACCCGAGTGAGCCCGAGCACTACCCATAATCCTACGTCGTACAGTTCCCGTTCCCGTCTGGCACTACCGGCAACATTGACATCGCCAGATACCGCAGCTACTTGGCGGGATTCCCCTCAGCAGGACGGGCAACCGCAGCAATCACCCTGGGGTGTTCCTACGTTAAGCGTTCCTACCCATGTTCCATTTTCCCAATTACTGAATCTCGATGACCACGAACTGAAACGCCGAATCGGAGATGTTGCTCTGCTTAGCGACATTCTCGCGTACAAAAGAGGAATCCAATTTCTGCCCGAAACAGCTCAATTGCCTCGCTCACCCATCTCTATCTATTCCGGGACAGCTGATAGAGTTTCGGATTATACGGGGAACCGACCATCTCTGACAAACGATTTTTCGCCCGCTCAATGGAGTAAAAGCGAGAATGGATTTTCTACTGATGAGTCTCTTTTAGACGCCCTTGTCACTCTCCAACGCCACGATAACCGAAACCATGATCCTGCTGGTTCTGTTTTGAGCTCATCCGCTGCAACGTCCTTTGATCATAGGACTCTTCAACGTTTCCTCGAAGTATCCAGAGAAGAGGAAAAAAGTGACACAGCCATCTCCAGAGCTATGGGTGTTGGCACAAATAGAACCGTTTTCACGTTTCCCATAACGCACACTAATGAGCCGCAAGAAGACCTGCCTCCCGTCCCTTTCTTTGGGGCCAACTTTTCTCACGTTCGAATGAGTCTTCATCCGTCGATAAACGGAGTGGAAGAGGACTTTGTACAAGTAAGCGAAGAAGAGCCCTTAGAATTTCTCGAAAGCATTGCCAAACCCGAGGCATTGCCTTTTAAAGCTCCGCTAGATGCAGATGAGAGCGTAATTGCCCAAGGAGAAAACGACAACAAGGTTCAAATGGAAATCAGCTCGCTATCACTACGTTCTCAGCGAATCTTCAAATCCAACGTTGTTAGCAGAGTCACACGTCCGTCTCCGACTGCGTCGTCAACAGACGTGATATTTATTCCCTATTTGTCTTTTTTCTGTAGCTTACAGTATTACTTGTTTAGGTCAATATTTCCTGGCGCTCCGTTGGAAAATCATCCGCATCCCAGACACTTCAGCAGCCTCCCTTGACCCTCGTACCTACAAAGTTAGTACGACTTACTTTCCCTTTTTCGTGAACTAATGATTTTTTTTAAATCCAGAAATAATGTGCTGGAATTCGTGCGTCAACCGAAGCAACTACGGGGCAAATCTCGCAAACGTTCGTTTCCGTTTCACGATACTAGTTTGGTGGGTCGACCTGCAACACGAGGTGAGAAGCAGGCCAAGCTTCATTTGGAACAAGCGCTCCGTTTCAAAGATCAATTGACTTACTAATAATTCGTTCCTTTTTGTTACTTGCCGTTGACAATGAACTAGTTCTTGTTACACTTCCAATTAATTTTGTTCCTGCTGTGTAACCTTAATTAATATCCCGTTAGTAGTGTGTGAGTGTAAAGTTTTATCGCTATTGTATTTCCACACAGTTCGACTACAACTCGTTCGGTTATTTAAAATCTGAAGACTTAGGAAAAAGAAGAAGAGAGGAAAAGAGCTCAATCTAAACAATACTTTCCCATAAACCGAGGAGCTCCTTAATTAGAAAAAGGCTAGAAACACAGCAGGCAGGACATCAAATACTCATGACTGAAAGTAACTTGACTTGGAATCAGGCTACCATAATTTTCGACGTTTAATTAACAAGGGAAAAAGGAGTAAGGTTCGAAAAAGAAAAAACTAGGCTCGAGGCAGGACTTGACAGTATTCACTTGTTCCGGTGTCGGACTTCGGAGTCTTTAACTCCATCCGCGGCGTTTTTTCTGCGAAGTAGAAACAAGAGCAGTGTAAGTGCTGAGTTTCTAATTTAATGAATAGAAGCTGGTCTTCTTTTTCGTTTCCTTTGAAATAAAAAAGGTAAAAACAACAACACATGACTTACTCTTCAACTACATTTTCGGCCTCTTCTTCTTGCTCCGCCTTGCTGCGTTTCCTTTCATAGATGAAAATAATGGTGCACAAGATCGCCACTTCAGCGCAGATACCCAAGAACGGATACAAAGCAGCAAGTTTGTCTACAACAAGGTTTAATCATTAAGGTAAATTTACAACAGCTCTCAACCTGCAAGAGTAACAAGTACCTTTGACTCGAATTATGATCGAGTCGCTTGCAGTTTCGGTTTCAGAGCTGCCATCGATTTGAGAGGTGGCTTCGCAAGTGTAAGTGCCGTGGTCTACCATTTCAGCTTCGGCAATAAACAGCTCGACGTTTTCCACGTCATTATGGGGTTTAAATGTAACACGACCGCTAAGATCGTCGGAGTTGGGAAGCGTCTTATTATCTGCACGTGATAAAGTATCCAACTTGTGAAACTCGGGTTCAGTTAGTTTCCAATAGATAAGTTTACCTTTGAACCAAACAATTTTAGGGAAAGTGCCTCCAGTTACATTGCAAACCAAACGCATCTTCTCGCCTTCGATTACGTTCAAAGAGATTCCCTGCTCAATTTTAACTTTCAGAGGAACTGGAACGAAGCAAGAAGTTAGTTGCAGTGAAACGTGATAAAAATACGAAAACAAACATTTCAACAGAATAGGATTGGACTGGGCCAAATTCATGTCTTCCAACGCTAGTTTGCAACGGTAAGTTCCAGCGTCATTTGACGCAGAAGGTTTAGTGATCTTTAAAGAGTGATTGCCGGGTAAAATGCTAAGTCGTCCTTCCTCATCAGTTTGAATTTTCACCTCATCTTTAAACCTAGAAAACAGAGTAGAAAACGTACATAAAAAAGCTTGACTGCATTAGAATTTGATTTCAAAGCTCAATTACCATTCCACTTTGGCATCCGCGTTTGTGGTTGCATTGCATGCTAGTATGACCGGATGATTGCTGCGGCTTTCGATGATAACTGGAGCGCTATCACTGGTAACTTGATCTTCTAGAAAAATAAGTTTTGTCAATGTAAAATTAGACCCAAAGAATTTAGTTTCTGTAGGGGAAAAAAGCTGGTAACTCCAAGCATGGTCTACATGAAAAAAAAAATTTTCGTTTTCGAAGTTCGTTATTTGAGCCTACGCTTATCACCGCTTATCTAATCACACTTTCGACCAACGATCATTGTTGGTGGTATTTTGACTAGCATTACGATAAGCTGGAAATCAACTTAGAAGAAATCACTGTTACCCTGACCAACAACAATTCTATGGCCTTTACGAAATAAATCATTGCAACGGTACGAGCCCGAATGTCGAATTTTCGCTTTGGGCACAATTAAACGTGACAGGATATGTTGTCCTTCATCATTTTCACGGAAGGCATCCTCGACTATGAACTCAACTGGATCATGCCCTTTGTTCACAATATCCTAGATAAATATGCGTGTATAACTTTTTCATATGGGGGTTTGTTAACCTCAATCAAGAATTATGATTTTATAAGTAGGACAGTACCCAATCAATTTCTTCAAGGTCTTCTGTCAGACCACGGTACAAAATAGGGCCAATAATTTTGTCATTTAATGTCCATTGTAAACGCAAAGGATCCGTCAATGGAATTCGACACAGAATGTAGAACGTTTCTCCGGGATCGATATAGGTTTTGCCTTGATAACTGGGTTCTGAAGAAAAACCTGGAGTGAGTAGGAATTACTGCTGTAGCGAGGACGTCTATGCTGCAAGATTTCAAGTGCCTAAGGTGAAGGCGAGCCTAAGGAGACACGCTAGCTGGTCAATGCAAATAGGGAAAACAAGCGTGCCTCAGCATTTCAACGAGAAAGGGAAGATAATTTAGCTATGGACTACAGCTTCTGTTGTTCTCGCTTTTTAGCTGCCAGCTTACTAAACTGGTCACGCAGTTTAGCACGCACAACCTACGGAATACACCTTGTGCTACATTTTTTTTTCAAAAGGTACAACAAATTCAACAAATAGTAACCGAATCTGGTAAGGAGTGTGTACCTTACAAGCAGGTGACCTACTCAACCCAACGCTCAAATTGCATAAGATTAGATAGATGAACTTACATTACATTACGCATGTTTACAACACGTCCACGATTTCTTTATAATGATCATAGTAATCGGTTAAATTCAATGGCATTAATTAATTATACGTATGTCAAAGTGAAATAAAATAATAAGCAGCTGTTTCCTGTTAAATACATACTGAAAACCCAGCTATAAAGTAAAACAGGGAATTTTTACCTACCGCAAAAAACACCGGACGTCAAACAGAGGCAGACAAATGCCAAGAACGCAAATTTTGCCATTTTCGTAAGCACCAGAATAGATAAAATATAGCTTCTTTAGGCTCCTACTGAAGTTCAGATTCCTTCACTGCACAACCGCACCACCAGTTAAGTCAGACAAAATGGCTGTAACTTGCGAGCTGCAAAGGCCTTTTCTTGTCCGTCAAGCATCACCGAATCCGCTTGCATTGAAAATTTAATCGACAAAAGCGCCTTTGGAAATCGGCCAAAGATTTCGCAATTTTTGCTATTGTCTTTAAATTGAATATACATTCGGAATCATATTGTCGACGTTATTAAAAACTGTTTATTTTACTGGCATGCTAGAAAATCGGCTCTGGATTCAGAGGAGAGCATCACAATTCGCATTACGTCATTTTGATACTCCAAAATGGGCGTTTCCAAACTGGGCGTAGCCTATTTAGGGGCGCGTTTGTTATTATTGATCGTTCGTGAAAATTCCTGACTATTTTGGTGATTATTTATTTGTGCCACTATTAAAGTTTTCTTAAAGAATTCGTGCTAGGATTTAATGATGGCGTCTGAAGTTAGCCTAAAAAGTGACGCTATGGATAACTACGAGTCGTTGATGAAAGAAGTGGAGCATCTCAAATCTCGATTGGAGGAAGAACGTCATAAACTGAACGATGTGGCACGTAAGATTGCATTTTTCACTTGTAAGTTGTATATACAAATTTTAATTAATTTCTGTACCTTAGTGGCTACTGTGTCACAACGCTTGGAAAATATTAGCCTCATGAATATCAAGCCAAGAAGGGTTTTAAAGGGACATCAAGCAAAGGTTTTGTGCGCTGACTGGTCCTTGGACAAGAGACATGTGGTTTCTTCCTCGCAGGTATATTATATTAATCTATACATGAAAATCAATAAAAAATTTTGAGAATTGAATATCTTTTTTATTTAGGATGGTAAAATCATTATTTGGGATGCATTTACTACAAATAAAGAGCATGCGGTAACTATGCCTACAACTTGGGTGATGGCGTGTGCTTATGCTCCTGGCGGAAACATGGTGGCTTGCGGGTACTCTTGCTCGATTTCTCTTCTGGCTTATCTATATTCTGCATGCGCATTTCTCCCCTTGGTAGTTCATTTCAGGGTTTTAAAGGTAGAGCCTTAAAGAGGACGACTGATTTCGTATCTTTCTTTGGCCATTCATGTGTTCATTTGGCTAAGTTTCTCTCATGCAGGGGCTTGGATAATAAAGTCACTGTGTATCCTTTGAGCTTGGAAGAGGACGTACCGTCAAAACGACGGACAGTAGGAACGCATACGTCTTACATGTCATGCTGCACATTCCCGAATTCTGACCAGCAAGTGCGTATTAATCATTGTCACTCCAATATCACTTCTACAAATCTTACTTAGATTCTTACGGGTAGCGGTGACTCGACATGTGCATTGTGGGACGTCGAATCCGGTCAGTTGCTCCAGTCTTTCCATGGGCATCAAGCCGATGTTATGGCATTAGACCTGGCTCCGTCTGAGACAGGAAACACTTTTGTTTCGGGCGTAAGTTGAAGTTATTGCTCCCATTCTTACCCATATTCTTCCCAAACGTAGGGTTGTGACAAGACAGCTCTTATATGGGACATGCGCACTGGTCAGCGTGTGCAAGTTTTTGAAGGACATGATGCGGACATCAACAGCGTTAAATTTTACCCCAGTGGAGAAGCTATTGCCACAGGATCTGATGATTCAACTGCAAGTGGAAATCAGTATGTAAAATCGACTTAATATTCTTATATTGCAGTGCCGCCTGTTCGATTTGCGAGCTGATCGCGAAGTTGCTGTATATTCCAAGGAAAGTATCATCTTCGGGGTGAATGCAGTGGATTTTTCAGTTAGTGGTAAGAAGAGTTATTGCTTGTGTAGCCATTTTGATATTTACTAAGTCTCTTGGTATATAAATATGCCAGGACGTTTACTCTTTGCTGGATACAACGACTACACAGTGAATGTGTGGGACACGCTCAAGTGCACACGTATCACCATTCTTTACGGTCACGAAAACCGAGTCTCCTGTTTAAAAGTATCTCCTGATGGTACCTCAATCTGCACTGGATCTTGGGACTTTACTTTACGGGTAATTTCCCCCGCATATGTACTCATTGTATAAAAATTGGTTCTGTGAAATAGGTTTGGGCCTAATGCGGAAGAAGATGCCAGAGTTGATCCAGGGAAGATCCCGCATTTAGTGTGCTAGTCACATTTATTATCTGTAATTGTGTACCGAATTTTAAACTGGTCTCTTTTTCGTGGTTTTTTGTTTTACAACGTAGGGACAATAGTTCACACGAGGTACCCGATTATAAGTATTACCATACTTGCAATTGTTAGTGAAATATCGTGTTGCACGAAAATTGTGTTACCATTTACTCTTATTTCCAAACGTTATGTTGATAAATGCAGTTTGTTTCGTGTTTATTTAAAGTGTAAATTACATGTTAAGTTTCAGTTTCGAGCGTCAACTAGTTGCGCAGTTGTTCATTACTTGTATAAATACGTCCTCCTTCTTTCGTCGCTATTACATGAGTCATATACATTTCGGGAATGTCCTTTCGTAAAAGTAAGCGTCACTAGACTTTCTCCGTATTTATGAAGAAACTGTCGTCTTCTTTTTGTCCCTTTTCGAACGGGAGCGGGATACACAAATGAAATATTGGTATCGCGCTAAGCCATTAGAAACGTGAAAAGCCGGAAGCAGCGTCGACTGTCAGTGAAAAACAGTCCCATGTTATAAGAACTATCAAATGACTCTTAGAATTTTTAAATTTACACTACCTGAAATTATATAAGTAATTTCTAAAATAACAGCTGATGAATTATATGATGATTAATAATTCCCAGTCTAGAACTGCAACTGTAGATCAGGTGATCGGAGTACATGCTGCTCCGCCATTCTGGAGCTGCCTGCCACTTGGTAGCCGGTCAGTTGTATGCTCTTGTGTTTGTGACGTTCCTTTGAAGCTAAAATGGACTATTTCATCAACCCGGTGACATTTAAGTGAGATAGGGACTTCATTTTAGCACTTGTATGGATTTAATCGGGTGTGTTGGTTGTGAAATCCTTGCATTGCTGGAAAGAGACGAAAGCTAGAAGCAAAGCCAAGTACAGTACACACCAGACATATACAAGGCTGGGTCCCTTGCAACCCCCCACAGGGGTTAAGGGTAAACAAATTTTTTATTATTACGTTCAACAAGGGTATGTGTTGCATTAAAGTTTACCAGTTCCTACTAACTGGACCTTTGGATAATAGTTACAAATTTGAGCCAAGCAGTGACCTCGAAAACACGAGGAGTGACGAGTGAAGCAAATTTGGTTCTTTTCTTGGTTCATTGTCACCCAGCTTACAAACACAAAGAATCACAGCAACTTTCCAGTAACGTTGCTCAGCTAATCCCTTGGCACAAACTTAATTAACATAAGCTTTTTTGTGTTTGCCTTATTGTCTCTCAATTTATGTATGTGCTTGTGCATTACTCGCCTGATTTTGATCAGAACCACTGCTGAACACACAACAAAGAGTAAACCTAAAAAGTGGTCCCCAAGTCATTGGGTACACCAAAGCCTATTTTTATCGATTTGCAGCAACAGTTTTGTTTCATTTTAACCAAGAAGGCCTTGCTTCCTCCGTTTTCCCTTTATTTGTCGGAAAATAATTTCCCCCAACGTGCTGACACGCTTTTTTCGCAGCATATTTGATTATGGATTGCCGTAAATGTTGTTCGTCCGGAGAGCTTGCCCATCAAAGCGAAACTTAAGACTGAAGTCATTATTTGCCAATTGCCAAACACAGCTCCATATGCTTTGCTTCTTGTTCTGTTTTTTTTTTCCTTGGGTTGTGTCAGTTACTAATTATGTGTATTATTCGTTTTGCTTTTTTAGGTGTTTTGTTGCTGTGATTTAATTCCTAGAGCCCTTATGGGCGGACCACTATGAGCAGGCGTGATCTGTGGGACAAGGACCGCGACCAAGAAAGGAAACCCTTGGCCGATACAGACGGGGAAGGGCAAGGGGGCGTGGTTAACGCCTCCTCCTCTGCCGCTGGCTCTCAGCAAAACCTTTTGGACAATACTAGCAGCAGCAGGCCGAACCAGCCGGTGGTGAGCCTGCATTTAGACCCGCCTGCTTCTGCCAGCCTCAGCCTGGCCCACACAGGTTAGACTAGGAAACACCCCCAACATCCAAACACACACACGTACACACGACCACACATATGCACAACCCTAGCTTATGGACTACTTACGGCTACGTCGCCAAAGAAACCCAGCAACTGCTTGGGTGCTCTTTTCTTTCTTGTATTAATTGACTGTCTAATCGATGTGTTTGTCTAGCATCCGAGTGAGTGTGAGAGAGAGAGAAACCATTGCAAACCAGGAAGTCAAGCAAGAAAGGCTGGAGATAATTTTTTTAACTTAATTAGGGTAAAAACCGGTTTTATTATCTTACTTTATTGCGTAAAGGAACAAGCGTTGCGCGTTTCCGCACACTTTTGGCAAGACACATTCCGTTGCTTAAAACTATTACCGTTAGACAACCCAGTTGTACCATTTCTCTACGCTTCTCTTTCTTAGCGTAATCATCTTGGATCTTAAATCACTGCTTTTTTTTTTTTTTGGTATCCTACGCTGTAAGAGTACTGTGTTTCCTTATGAAGTAAAGATGCTATTGTTTTCTTACCACGTTTCTTATCGGTCTAATGACTAATGATGCGTCCTTTTTATTTCTTCATATCCATAGGGCGGACCCTTGAATCTGCGCCGCTGGGTTCAAGTTACTTCCCCGGCGGCGCCATCAGTGCTACATCTCTGGCCGCTAACGTAAGCGCCACCCCTAGCCAGACTCATATCACTCCCAATCCAGCGCCACAGGGTACCATGCAGTCCACGGCTCGTCAATCTGGAGGCTCTAGCTCCACCTCTTCTAGTTCATCTGGAGTCCTTATGGTGGGCCCTAATTTCCGAGTGGGAAAGAAAATCGGGTGTGGAAACTTTGGCGAGCTTCGATTAGGTGAGTTTGCAACTTAGTAAGGCGTTAGTATTTTTCCTTTATCCCTAGGATAGGTTCTAATAGTTGCTCCCCAGACAAAACTCCGTTTGAGGTTTATCAGCCACTTTGACGTTAGCAATAAGAACGATAATTTGCACAGGACTTTTATAAACTTGGCTAACGAGACGGGGAGATAGGCAGATAACGGCGTGGCTTGTGACGACGTCTACTTGTATAGTTCCGCGAAACGAAACGTGGTGACTGGCGTTAAGCCAATCAACAATCACCCCTCTTGTTTCCATCTCTACTTGCTATCGTTTTCAGGAGGACTTGAGAGTTCTGTTCGGCTCTTGGCTTAAAGCTTATTTTCCATGCTGTGTTTTTGAAAACTTCGTTTTTTGTTCGTCAGCGGGGGAGATATTTTCATGCGCCCTAACCGGTAGTTGCACTTGTTTATTTTTCTGTAAAGCCATGTATTCGCCTTATTATCTTTTTCAAGAAAAGGAAAAAAAAAACGTGGAATGTCGTCCAAGTTCCCTATTTAGATGAAAAGTAGGTAACGTAAATGTAGGAGAAGTTCGTGGGCCTAAAAAATGAATAAAAAAAATGTTTCACCACGTGAGGAACTAAGGAACTCGAAGAATTTAGGTGAGAAATTTTTTGATAAAACAATGCGCTGTTGTGAGGAAGGCCTCCAGGTATCAGGTACTTGCCCTTTTTGCTTGTCGGTGACGGCAATCAGGCGGACAAGTCCAAACACATGCTGGCTGACTGGCTCAGGCAGACAAAAGAAGCAGAAGGCCTTTCTCGCGTTGTCGTCCTGGCCCATTCAGAAACAGCGTAGACCGTCCCGGATCTAATTAAGGAAGTTTAATGTAGTGGAATGTCGGAACCTTCCCCTGCTCACTTTCTTCCCATAGCCTTCTGGTTCTAGTCCTTAACAGCACGAACGCTTTTCTGGAAACATCTTTATGATCGCCAAACTCCCATGGTATACTTTGCGTTCTTAGACAGTTTTTGAGATCAGGACAGTTTTGGGGAGGGGAGAGAGAAATGTGTCGTAACTTCCAGAAGCTGGCTTGTGCTAAAGGTTCTTCCTTAATGAGACTTGACTCACCTGTTACGCCAGACCAGCAGCCAAGAACCCAGCCTTCCCCCGCCCCCCTCCATATCCGCTTCCAAGGGTACATTGATTAGAGAGAATTTTGTAGAGTTTTCGTGGCCCAATTCCGGTCATAAGAGACTTGATAGGAGCCAAAGTGGCGGTTCGGAATCGCTGGGGATGATAAGCAAAAGGACATGAAGACATGTATGGGGAAAAGGACAGTCTTCAGGAGGGCTTTCAATGCACGAGTTGCTAATCTTGAACGAGTTTTCCGTGATGCGAAGTTTTTCTTTTTCGGAGTTTGCTTGAAAACTACTCGTGCAACAGGGATAGCTTTGCATAACTAAAGGTCAACAGGAATAAGGAAGCCCCTTTTAACCATGAGACCAAAGGTTACTGGGGTAATCCATTTTTGGCACAGATATTTGGACAATGTATTTGATTAGCGCATACTTGCTACGTAATTGATCTCTCGCGTTACGTCGACAGAAACAGCTGTTGGCTTGGTACGTATTCATTGATCGACTTTATTGGATTCTTTACAGGCAAGAACTTGTATAATAATGAACATGTCGCCATTAAACTCGAGCCCCTCAAGTCCAAGGCGCCACAATTGCATTTGGAGTACCGATTCTATCGACTTATGGGGAGAAGAAGTGAGTCCAGCGTTTTATTTTCGTTTTTTTACGTTCTGTTTGCTATTCTGCAGCTGAAATTTACTGATGGAGTCTTATTGGCCTCAGTGGCCAGTTTTTCAGACACTGTTTAATGCAAATTACCACGCATGGTAAGCATTCAACCCCTCAAGTTTTTTTGTATAGAAAAGGAAAAAGATAACTTTTGCATTAAGCTGCCAAAGGCTTCTCCTGACAGTTTTCGTATTAGAAGTTTTCGTATTGGAAAAGCTGCCGGTACGCTATAAAATAAATTTTACTTCAGAAAAAGTCTCAGAAATTCCGGGAATCTTTTCTTGATTGCTAGCGTGTATCTTGCTTGTTGTATACCTTGCTGAGTACAGGGTTAAAAGAATTTTAGGCGATTGTGTCCTTGTAAATGCGTTATTGATCCCTTTCGTGTTGTATGCATGCTCGCATGTTTATTTTCTTTCGCTTCGTTTGCGCTCTATCAACCTCCAGCTTGTCATTTTGACTAATTAGGAAATGCTTCTTCATTTACTACGTTTGGTTCTCGCCCAGCGATTTTCTTTGTTTATTTATGTGCTAAATTCAGGGCAGAAAAATAGAGAAGAACGAATAGAAAAAGAAACAAGATTGTATTGAATCGATTTCAATGAATTTACTTTTCTCAATGTATCTATTTGATGGGAAAGCATGTAATGAGGTTCCCTTGACCAACGTATGAACGTGTGAGAGCAAGGAGCGGGGGTCGTGACATGTGCTATAATGAATTTCGTATTTATGGGCGTGGCAGCCGGACTCCCCGAGGTGTACTACTTCGGTCCGTGTGGAAAGTATAGCGCCTTGGTTATGGAATTGCTGGGGCCGTCCTTGGAAGATCTATTTGACCTTTGCGGAAGGAAGTTTACGCAAAAAACCGTCCTCATGGTTGCCCTACAACTCGTGAGATAACGCTTCTTTTATTTGATTTCGGTTGTTTTATTTTATTGAGGTTTTTTTTTTTTTTTTTTTTTTTTTGGTGCAAGCCAAACACTCATGATTGTTCTTTTTATACTTTTATTGTTATTGCAGTTGGACCGAATTGAAATGGTTCACCGGCACGATTTGATCTACCGTGACGTCAAACCTGAGAATTTCTTAATTGGGAGGAGCCATAATAAGAAAGAAAAGACTATCCATATCATCGATTTCGGTTTGGCCAAAGAGTATATCGATGCTGTGACCAACAAACACATCCCATACCGAGAACATAAAAGTTTGACGGGCACGGCGCGCTATATGAGCATTAACACTCATTTGGGCAAAGGTAATTGCACAAAACTGTTTGGAAAATAATTCAAAGTCAACACTAATGAAAATCGTTCTTTCTGGTTCTCTTTTATGGCGCAATTTTCGTCCGTGTAGAACAAAGTCGTCGAGACGATTTAGAAGCCCTGGGGCATATGTTTATGTATTTCCTGCGCGGGTCTTTGCCTTGGCAAGGGTTAAAAGCCGATACCCTGAAAGAGCGTTACCAGAAAATTGGTGAGACCAAAAGAGCCACGCCTATTGAAGTTTTGTGTGAAAACTTCCCCGAAGAGTGGGCCACGTACTTGCGTTACGTGCGCAGACTGGACTTCTTCGAGCGGCCAGATTACAATTACTTAAGGAAGCTATTTAGGGACCTGTTTGATCGGTTGGGATATGTTGATGATGGGGAGTTCGACTGGACGGGCAAAACCTTGGTAAGTTTTTCGTGTACCTTGATTTTTTTTTTTTTTTTTTTTTTTTTTTTTTTCCATCTATGCGAGGGAAAAATAACATGACCCGTCATTAGTCCGGGCATTTATTGGGGGACTATAACATAAAAACATTGTGCTTCCTGCAGCCACCTAACTTCCATTTGCTTCGACAACTTCGGGATTTGCCTCCATCTCACTTGGATCGTTCCGGAAAGGTTAATACTAGCTTCAGATAATGACAAGCGTAAAGCTAACGTTGCTATGATTATGATCGTTATGAGCGCAGCTAGTAAATCTGTAGGGCGTAAACGATTTTGTGTAACGGTGCTGGAAACCTAATTACTTTGCTTATTTTGGGGCTTTTTATGACGCCATTAGTGGTTACGGCATTGAATACTAACTCGGTCTATTGTTTTTTGCTTTTTTCCCTTACCTATGTCTGCGTATATTGTAGTCGACTCCTGTGGGTTCTTTGCAAACGGGTCAAGAAGTCATAGTCTCACCCAACCGAGAACGTCATCTCACCAATAATCCGAGAGTAAGTAGCAATTTTTGAGATTTATTTTTTATTTGCTTTCAAATTTCTGAGAGTGTGCTGTACTTTTGGTGCATCTCATGACGTTGTCGTGATTGAGGCATGTCTTTAATCGGTTTATGGGGGGCATGGATTGGTACTAGGAAGAAGACGGCGAAGCAGAAGAGGAGGATGAGCTTTTGCTCCTTGTGCAAGAGGTCAGCTTTTTGGGTGCATTGTGCTCTTAAAGTGTGTAGGTTGAGTGCATGCAATGTCCCTTTAACCTTCTAGTGATCTTAAAAACTGTAGCCGTCGGTGTTAATACGTTCGCTAAGATTTTTCGCTTACATTTTTCTTCAAGCAAGTGATCGTTATTTTAAATGGCATTTCCCCCTTCTTTCTACAGCAAAGTGGAGTCGGAAAAAGTACACCGGCATGGTCGGAAGGTGCCAAGGCCCAAGTTCAGCTCCTGGGTCCGGGTTTGACAAATGCACTCAATCCGGCCGACCGGGATCGACACGGTTCCGTGCAAGTAGTGTCCTCCACCAATGGAGAATTGGGCACCGATGATCCTACTGCGGGACATTCCAATACACCCATTGCCGTCCAACCCGAAGTGGATGTGGCGGAAGATACCAAGTAAATTTAGTTCTTAAAATGACATAAATTTCACGGCGTCGATGATTTCTAATATATCGTCTTGCATTTGTAGGTGTTGCTGCTTTTTCAAACGCAAAAAGAAGAAGTCAAGTCGTCAGAAATGACTGGAGCTGAGCGTGGGAGGGGGCGGAGCCAGGCTTCTTAGAGGACCTTCCCAATCCCAGTCACAATCACGAGAGTCGAGAGAAACGGTTCTGCAAACACAGTAAAAAAGAAAAAGAAAGAAAGAAAACAGCTTGCTGAAAATGACGCGCGTATGAAACGGAAAATGGATTTGGGGGAAAAACTCGAACTTGCAAAAAATACAAATCTCTTCATCTACTTCCTCTGGCCTGCCCTCCCCCTCTCCCCTTTAGTTACTATTACAATGTAGTCTCTTGGTCATTCTTAATTGGACATTGCTCGCCCCCTTCGTCTTCATGCGTTTGATTACCAGCTGAGTTGTTTGTCCATCCTAAGTTATGGGATACATGACCCTTGGCCTGTGTAATAAGGTAGTGTGAGGAATCGCTTCAACTTCATCTCTTGTGTGGGCTTTCGGGACCAATTGTGGTCTGAGAGACAAGGAAAAACGATCAGACGTTCATCAAGCCTAGTGCAATCCTGACACTTAAATTGAAATATCCCCCCCCCCTCTGCATCCCCAACCGAAAGTAGCTGCAATCACGAAAAACGCGAAAATGGTCAAGTGGGGAAAAAGAAACGAGTCTGGCTTAAGCAAACAAGTGATATGTCTCGTGCAGCTTCGCGCAGTGGTGGAATCCGAAAGGCATAGTGGCTAGTGTGAAATTTTACAACTTGGCGTGGATTGTGATGAGCATATTAAGAGCAAGTTAACGTGCACTAGAAAGCAGGTGTTACAAAGAAGACGTGTCTTAAAGAATTTGCCATGAGTACTAATTTGCCGCCATTCGACAATTCTTGTGTGTAAGCGTCAGAATGGGATAGTGTTACATTTTTTCAATACCTTTTTTTTTGGAGCGATGCCTTAGTTTATCATTTCATTTCTGCCATGCAATTATCCAGTCATGTTTGGCCTCTTGCCCCTCCCCCGCCCCCAAGTTTTTTATTAACCGCGTGGAATTTTTTTCAATCGACCCTCCTCCTACCCGTCACCCTCTCCACCCCGTAGATTTTTTGCCTTCCCATACTCGTGGCCTGTGTACCTCACTACGGAGATGGGTCCCCTACATGCGTACTTAACGGTGGAAAAAACTTTTTCATAAAGCCGCCTAACATTTTTATTCAATTCGGTCGACCGAGTGCGATCGGACGAATGGGTTTGCATTGGAAAACGGATGCCTCTGATTCCCAATAGCTGTTTTCATCTCCCTTATTTTTTTGGTCGATGGTCTAATTAAAAATTTGGCATTCGATTGAATTACGTGTGTTATTCCTACGAGAAAAGCGGGACTCTTTAAGAAAAGAACAAGAAAAAAGTGGGAAGTCGAAACTGCTATGTGCCCTATGCGGAAACGCCTTCTTCTCTACCGCTCTGATTACAAAAAGGCAAATTTGGCATGAAGCATGAGCCGGTGTGCAGTTTTTTGCCTATAGTGAAGAGCAAGACTCTAGTTTGCAGTTCTCAGATATAAAAAAAAGCCTCTTTTCTTTCGTAAACTATTTGTAAGACTATTTCGTGAGTGGTGAGAGACACGAGAATCCAAGTTGTAATTTTTAATTGACCTTCAGTAAAAGACGGGATGTTCCGTTGGAAGGCCTAATTGCGCCTTTTTTTTTCTTGGTGTAAAGTTCAACCTGAATATTCATTAAGGTAAAGCACAAGTTGTGAGAGTTTCTGTTGGAACTTGTTTTATTGGATTTTTTGCAACGACGGGTAAGGCAAACGTGAACAAACGCAGTGTTATGGGAATGGATGGTGGAACCGTGAAAGTTTTAAGTGAGTCGGTGAGGTTTCCCTTTCGGCAAATCACCACTTACCAACCGCGAGATACGTGAGTATAGGTGGAGCTTGTGGGGCTGACTTGTCCGTGAGCGTAGCTGTAACGAGCTGGGGCGTAGGCGTAGGCAGTAGGAGCAGGGAAGACTTTGACGGAAGGAGTGTACACAGGGTGGACAAAGTGCTCAGCGGGTAGGGCATGGGCGTATGGAGCAGCAACTACGGCCTGGGCAACAGCGGGCAAAGGGGCAGCATAGGCGTACGGGGAAATAACGGAGTGATCGTATACACCGTACTGGTAAGGATAAGATGCACTGTAGCGAAGAAGAGCGGTATCGTCAGCGGCCTGGTCTTCGGCTACAACAGGTGCGGGTGCAGCGAAAGCAGCAGAAACAGTCAAAAGGGCAAGGAAAACCTAAGGTACAAAATTAGTAGTACAAGTTCTTAAAGCAGATTTAGGATCTTTTGCTACTATCTTTACTTGATATTTAGCCATGGTAATGCGGAATGTAGGGCTTGTGATGCCTTGGAGCTTGTGTTAGCGAATGTTGACTTTACAAAACATCCAGTAGCTTTTTATAGGCCGTTCTTAGCCTTGAAAAATTTCCATTGTGGAAAGATGAAGGGCGTTGTCCATTGTTTCACGCCTGGTAGTCTTCTAATGGGCATTGACTGTAGTTTAAACAAAACTTGCCAACTTCCCACCTCCCCCTCCAGAAAAAATCATGAGAACTATTGCAGCACGAATTTTAGTGCGTAACGTACCCATTCCGTCTACTTGTTAATTCGTTTTCTTGAAGGTTTTAGAAACCGGGAAGTGCCTATATAGCGACCCTGAAAATGGACAAAGCGCATTAAACCGAGAAGAGAAATAATGTATTAATTAATACTCTTTTTATACGGTTAATTATTTATTCTAACCTGATTTATTTTCTACCGCGCGTATTATAATGGGGCTCATTTTATTGAAACCTTTGATAGGAAGTTCTGTTCTGCTGCTCAATGATAGTGAAGCAACCAGCAATTGAAATTGGAGAATTGCAAACTGTCTCTTTCTTTTCTGCGCGATTTATACTTACAGTCCGTATTTGACGTGAAATTGCGAAGCCTCATAGATGGCGGATGCTACTTGCTTGACGACGTCACTGTTGAAGATAAGCAAGAAAACGCAGTGCTACTAAAGTCAAGTTAGGCAAAAACAAGAAACAATAACATGTCTCTCCTCAAGTTATACATAAATTGCTTAAACGAAAAGAGACTTGTAACTGTAGAAGGACTCACTCCAGAAACGACAGTTAGCGAATTAAAAGGAAGGGCTGCAGTAGAAGCTAAGCTCGAACCTAAAAATTTTGGTATGTTGTGTTGTTCGTATCGTAAAGTTCTATACTTCTGAGTTTCTCTCTAATTTTTTTTAAATGATTTTTGTCTGATCATGTAGATTTGGTTTACTGTGGGAAAGCTCTCGAAGACCAAGGTTCTTTGGCCACAATGGCTCTAAAAAATGGAGCAATGCTTCATGTATGGAAACATCCAGTAAAAGGTATTTATATCAACACATACAGGCGCAATTAATTTATTTGCTTGTTTTGGTTTTGTACATTAGAGGTCCACGAAATTGAACTTCCTAGTGACGGAGCAATACAGGAACTTGTCCTTGCTTTCCGAACAGCCATGATGAACCCAGCCTTCAAAACTACAATCTTGATGCAGGTATTTGGTGTACAATTTTTATTCAGGCATTAAGACGCTCAGAGATTCTTTTTTCTTTTCTTAGCATTTAATCCAGTCAGATTTTATTAACAACATGAAAGCGGCTAGCCCTGGATTGGCGGATGATCCTATTGCCCTTGCTTTGTTATACGACTGGGAGTTGTTGCTTTACTTCGCCGACCCGACAACTGCCAGAAAGTAATGCTTTTTACCTCTTTAATTCTTGTTTCATATTCAATCTCTGTGTTCTAGGCTGATTCGGGAACATCCTTGCTTGTTAGACGTAGCATCAGCAATTGCTGCGGCAGTCCATCAAGTTCCAGCTAAAGGAGCAGCAGCTGCAAGGCCCTGGCTTGGTGATGAAGATGAGGACATGGAGGAGGACGATGAGGAAGATGAAGCAGCTGCCGAGGTAATTATTAATACTTGAATTCAACCCTGCAAAAAACCCTGCATTCGACTGATGCTAAATATGCTGTTCCACATTTCAGGGTGGCGTTCGAGGGAATGGCACCGCCAATGGAGGCGTTGCTCCTGCTATTACACGGTCGCAACTAAGTGCAGCTTTAGCAGCATTTAGCCGCAGTCCAAGAACCTCAGCTTCAGCCGCAGTACCAACGACTCGTTCCCGGCCAGCGCAAAGGACTGCTTCCCCCAATCCTTCTTCCCAGTCTCGCACGTTTATCTCGTCTGAAATGTTCAATGCTGCTCTTACCCAAGCTATGGCTAACATACCATCGAACAATAACGTAGTGCCTTCGTCAAACCCCAGACCTACCAGTAGTCGTGTTGCAAATGAAGAAGCAGATCTAAGACAGCGATACGGTAATCGTTTGACTCAAATGAGGGAACTGGGTATATCTGACGACAGTCTAAGTTTAAGGGCATTGCAAGCGACGAATGGTGATGTACAGGCTGCAGTAAATCTGATTTTTGCAGGATTAATGGGAGACCAGTGAAAAATGCCTGGTATTTGTTTGTTGTATACACTGAATAAAAGTAAACTGAATGTAGATCCTTTTATATTCTCCGCTCCTTTTCTTCATACTAACGTTCGTCGCTTGGGGTCTCTACTGTGCAGAACTCAACCATGGCTGGACGTCGGATTGCATTAGAGGTAGATAACTTTAAATTATTTAGCTATTACGTACAGCTTTTGTAAGCTAGTAGTGACTAAAATGGATAATAGCAACAAAGAAGTCATTAACATCTTTAGGAGTGCTAGTTGTACTTTTCGGTAAATTTACATCGGGTCTTATTCACTTCCTGGTGCTCTTCGAGTCCAGTTTTAACAAGATATATTGTTAATTGTGGTTAGTAACCAAGTTGTTTTTGTTTCTCAAACCTTTGTAGGCCAGTGGCTTTCTAAAAGGAGTTGTTTGCAATCAAAAATGGAGCCGGAATTTCAGTTCTGACGTAAGGACGGTCACGCTTATTCCCGGGGATGGCATTGGTCCTGAGATCTCTTCAGCTGTACAGAAAATTTTCACAGTGGCTCAAGTACCGATCCAGTGGGAAGTTGTAGATGTGAACCCGGTGAAGGGGCCCGATGGACGTTTTGGCATTCCTCCTAAAGCCATTGAATCGGTGAATAGGAACAAAGTCGGTTTAAAAGGACCCCTAATGACCCCTGTCGGCAAAGGACATCGATCTCTTAATCTAGCGCTTAGAAAGTAATATCCTTTTTAAAGAAGGCTTTTCCCAGAAGCTAAACATTGGACTTTAGGGAATTCAACTTATATGCGAATGTTCGCCCCTGCCGTTCCATAGAAGGCTACAAAACACTCTACAATGACGTAGATGTTGTAACCATCCGTGAAAACACCGAGGGCGAGTACTCTGGGATTGAACATGAAATCGTGGACGGAGTAGTACAAAGTATTAAATTGATTACCGAGGAGGCTTCTAGGCGCGTGGCTGAATTCGCCTTTAGTTATGCTCGCTCTAATGGAAGGCAAAAAGTTACCGCCGTCCATAAAGCTAATATCATGTAAGACTTTTGTCACATTATCATAATTTTCACTTCATTGCTTTTTATTGGCTTCTTTCCTCTCCAGGCGTATGTCAGACGGTCTCTTTTTGAGTTGTTGCCGCGAGGTTGCTGAAAAACATCCAGACATTCGGTTCGAAGAACGCTATCTGGATACAGTTTGTCTAAACATGGTACAAGATCCCGGCCAATATGATGTGCTGGTCATGCCAAACCTGTATGGCGATATCCTTTCGGATTTGTGTGCTGGCCTTGTAGGAGGCTTAGGTCTCACTCCGTCTGGAAATATTGGCACAGACGGAGCTATTTTCGAATCGGTACTTTTACTTAAAAAAGCCTAGAAACTGCCGCTTACAAATTTTTCCCTTTAAAGGTACATGGAACAGCACCAGACATCGCCGGCCAAGATAAAGCTAACCCTACGGCTCTGTTATTGTCTTCCGTAATGATGCTGCGGTATATGCATTTCCAAGACTATGCCGCGAAAATCGAGAAAGCTTGCTTTGATACAATCAAGGTACTAACAACCCCACGTTTCTTTAGTATTTTCTTTACTAAAATTAATCACTTCCGGTCTTTTTAGGAAGGTAAAGTTCTGACAGCTGACTTGGGTGGCAAAGGCAAGTGCTCCGAATATACCGACGAAATCTGTCGCAAGATAGAAGCGAGCTCATGAAGAGACTTAAAACCAAGGAAACTTATGACCCATCTTCGTTAAAGGCTAGAATTAAGTAGCCTAGATTAGGCTGTGGTTAGTCCGGCTTCATGCTGTAGTCATTCTGCTTGTGTGGCTTACCAGTTCCAACTCCCGTTTGAAAGCCCAATGCGGAAAGCTAAGGGTCTTAATTAAATAAACTCTTGTTGTCTGTACTAAACGTCCCTTTTCATTTCTCACACTAAAACCTTGTTAAAAATGCCTTTCGGTTAGGTTTTGAAATTAGCGCTTTTAACAAAACGGCTTGGCGCTTTCCTCGCGTCCCATGAATTGCGGCCAAGTGGCAACGCTGCAAACAAAAGACGCTTTGCTCGTGTCAACACAAAAGTTTTGCTCGTTTTGTTTGCACCGCCTTCCTCCGAATAATCTACTGTTTTTTGTCTTCAGCGAGGTAAGCAATGTTGCATATCGTTAGTATTTGTCTTCTGCTTTTTGGTGGGTGCTTATTCCTCAGAAGTGAGCGTTACGTGCATGATACCCAGCATACACAGCCGTAACGGTTTCTCACAAGTTTGCGTTTGGTTGTATGGAAGCCATTATGGGTAAATAATTTCTTATCTAAATGTGGGCTCAGTTGCAACTTAAATAAAGCTTATCTAAACAGTTGGTTTGGCGTCATTTACAACTGTGTGGATTAAAGAATTCGTAGTCTATAAGCGTTTGTATCTTAGCCAGCCATAATGACTCATGTGTTCCATAATTAATGCGGTGACAATTCTATAGCAAGTGCTGAAGCAACATGACGGGGCGGTCAAGCCAGTTGTAATGCTCATAACGCATTCCAAGATTATTTCGGGCTTCGCATTGTAAAAAATACGTTGATTTACTGGGGCGCGTTTTCACGCGTCCCAAGTGCGTTCATAGTGCGTTTTCACTCTCCCCAGATGTTTTAGCCTCTACACGTCCTATTCCAATGCCGGCAATGCCCAACACTAAACTGTATGTGAGCGTCTTAGTTGAAAAAAAACTGGCGAAACTTGTAGAACTGGCTTTAAAACAAATTCGAGCATGTACGCAATAACGTAGACCGGGTTTATGTTAACGTTTTTCTCTGGGATGCATTTTCCCACCTCAGTGAACAAACAACAGCGCTGCGAGTTTGGATAATTTAAGAAGGCTGCACACTCCATTTATTTATTTTTCACCACTGGTTTTCCGACCGGCTCCCACTTTTCCTGACACTTATTTGTTTAGTTTCTATAGTAATCACGGTGCCGAAGGTCAGTCTAAACTGCTAGCGTCGTAGAAGACGTGGCTAATTCTGGGGTCTCAGTAATTATGCTTGCAAGCCAAGCAAAAGGCCTTAGTAAGTCCAAGTTACCTTGTTGAGTGCAGCTGCCAGGCTATTGATGGAAGTCATATGAACATAAAGCGAGCACTTTCTGGCTTCATAACTAATAGAGCCAAAAACGCAAAGGAACTTCTTTACTCGTCGTGTATCTTCCTCCGTTTCACCGCCCTGCTCTGCATGATCTCTGCCTATACTCATCCCGGCAAAGTGCTTCATATCCAGGCAAGGGACTTCTTTAGACGGCATGGGAGGCGTTGACGTACTGGCAGCTGCAAGCCGGACATGATCTGCTCTTTTCTCTCTTTCTCATCTCTTATCTGAGCGGAGGCATCGCCAATTCACACCTCCCTCACTCTTCTCTTTCGCTCCTCAGTTGCGTCCCAGCTTCGGTTCACCGTTAACCCTGTTTTCCCCCTGTCCGTTCAATGGCCGTTTTCCACACGTTTTTCCCGTAGTCGCTCTCTTGCTGGCCTCGCGTGCACAAATTTTTCTCCGCGTTTTTTTTTACATATGCCAAAGTTGAGTAGTATTTAGCTCGCCGCTTATGGGGGTTTTAGCCACATAAAATTCATGCTTGTTACTGGAACTGCGATGGAAGAAAACACGGACCGCGTGAATCCCTTGAAAGCAATTGCTTGTGATCCTGGTGTTACTAGAACTCGTCTACGTACGACACCTCCTCCTTCGCTGTTGTCGCTGCAAGTGCCCCCTCCCCCTGATTTTCCTCAGTTCGAATCCTACGACTGTTACGATTATGGTTACAACCCGGCAATTTGTGAGCCCAGCACATTTCCCCATCATACTCCGTCTTCTACGTCGTGGACATTAGAAGTCCCGGGTTTACCTCCCCTCCCATCTTCATCCCAAGTCCATATTGTCGTCATCACGCCACCCGAAGCTCGGTCAATCTGCGGAGGGTCGCCTGCAGCAGAGTGTCCACCACTGTATGGAGATAGGCCGGTTTCCATTAGCAGGCTTAATGAGCACTTAGTAGGGACAGGAAATTACTGCTTGGATGTGTTATCGACAGGTAAAACACGGGGCGTTTGCTTGTTACGCTTTCGTAACCATTTTATGGCTTGTTGTGGCGTTTTATCGCTGAAAGCTGACAAGAAGGCTGCAGGGGATTTATTGCCAATTTTTAGTTGTAAAATCGCAACATTTTGATGAGCGGCTTCGTTCCAGGTTAGGAATATCGGCACGGGCATTGGCAGAAAAACGCGATGGCATGTGCACTGTAAAGCGTGCCTCTTTTTCGGTCGAGCTATAAGTTGGGTCGCGGATTGTTGGACGTTAATGATGGGAAAACTTGGCGAGGTGGACAATGTTGAGGTTTTAACTATTAGGACTCGAATTACGGTACTGCTAAACTTTGAAGAACAAGGATTACGGGCGTTGAGTGGCATAAAACCGAATATAAGTGAGGGTTCGTAAAAAGGGACAGGATAGTCCACAGAAATAGACTTCAGGAATCCAGAAGGAGCTCATGTGGTGCCGTTAAGGATTGCTGTTTGTGTTTTAGCTTAGCTTTTGACTCTGGCTTGGCCCTGCTTTGAAGGAAAGTAGCAACCAGTTTGGGTTGGGAGTTGCGGGGGTGCGAAAGTTTCTTCTACTTTAAACTTGGGGTTTGATTGTTTACATTTTGCGTTACTTCTGGATGGCTTTGCTCCGCTTTCCTTCCCGCTTCGTGATGCGTGAAACATGCCATATTCTATTTTCCCTGTGCTGACCTTCCAAGTCTTTCAACTTGTGAAATCGCTGGGTCCTTTTCGTGTGGGATAAAAATTTCTAAAGAATATCTTAAAGAAATTTTTAAAGCATATGCTCCCGATAGTTGAGTTGACAACGCATACGCTGGAACTTGGAAGCATGGTTAAGGTTTCTTTTTATTTGTAAGAAGAGTGCTGTCGAAACCGAGTCTGTTCTTCAAGACAGTAAAAGAACGACAGACGTAAAATCTCGATGGATCGTTATATCTAGCTCGTATCATATACCCGAGTTTGTAGTGCTATATAAGTAAGGAAGCTTGGTCAGCATTTAGCAGTCCCATATCATGTGTGTGTGTGTGTTCCAAGTCATGTTAATTTTATCCTACCATGCGTGACGTCCCTCGATTATAGCACGTGTCGCATAACATTTATTTGCGTTGCGTGCATACGCTAATGTTTGCCAAACCGCGTCTTTGGCCCCACATTATTTGTATGGTTATACTACGCGTCTGTCTATAATTGTCTCTAATTTACATTACGACAAGACAGTCTTCGTTATCAAGTAAAGAAATACGAAACGGGTTTGGAAAATTTACGTAATTGAACTACATAACCAGCACATTACTCAAAATTCGTTTGTTTTTGTGTGTCTTGTTCTTCGTGATAGGGCGAGTGTTGTTTAGAAATGAAAGGCAATTGGTAAGAATAGGGGGTGGGAGGGTGGCTAGTGAATTGACAGCTCCGAAATGCATTGTTGAACAGGACCGGCTATGCATATTGCAATCCGGAGCGAAGGTTTTAGTTTTCTATAAAGCCTTGGAAGGTAGTCTAGCTTGACGATGTAGGTGGGGGTTGTAGCATTTAGGTTGCTATGGTTACCGTCAGACCTGGCTTGTCACGCTAAGGACCAGGAGGTCGCCTGTCTGAGGTCACACGATGTCACTGGACTTGCAACTCATGGGAAGTCCAAGTCGACGTATACTCTATAGGTAACTGGCGGGCCTGATGGCAGGTAGCAGCAGTCCTGTACGGTTAATCCCCCTTTTTCTGTCGGCGGTAATTTTGCTCAACACCTGCAGTCCTCATAATTCCCTGCAAAATTGTCCCATATGATAAGTTGACGATCCATTGATTGGATTCTGCCCTTTTGTCTCTTGCTTCTGAGCCTGGGGAAAACTCTTGCCGTCTTTATGAACAAATGAAGAAGGACAACTTTCTCCCATAGTCTTGTCTGCTTTTGTAAAAAGCGATGGGATTCAAGCAGCAAGGGACAATGAAAGATTCTCAGAGTTTGGGACATGGCAAATGAGAGCCGAACTTTCTTGAGACGTCTTCGTGAACAAGGGCAAGGATATGTGTGTGTCGAACACGTCTTTTTCTTTTCCGCCGTCTCCACTCGAAGAGAACACCAAAGTTTTTGGGGGTTGCCAAGGGAACGTTAATTCACAACATTGGCGTTTCCTGTATTGACCCGCAAGTGACCTAAAGGTAGAGAACAAAAAGCCCTTTCTCTACTTTTTTTCTTCTTGGAATTGAGTATGCATTTTTTATTGACGTACCTGATCTTTCACTGGCTTGTTTTCGTGACATCAGCAAGTCGTGTATGCTCTGCGGGAATGGATTAACAGAGTCGTTTCGGTAAATGGATTTTTTTCGGTAATTTAAATGTTTTCCCATCCGTGATATTTGAGAGCACTTCTGCCTCACAAATAAACCGCCATGGCTGTATTCATATGTGTTTCCCAGGTGTTATGAGAACTCTTTGATGCGTAAAAGATATTGTAATAAAGGGGGGCGGTAAAGACGGTGAGCCCAATTTCCTTGTCTCGTTACATGCTATATATCCGCCTGAGAACAGGTCGTTTTAGTAGCTATGGGCCTGCTTCGGGGCTCTTTCGGAGTCACTATGCATATTTTAAAAGATAATCCAGGCTAGTCTTGGTATGGGGTGGAAGGCCACGGCTGATGAAAACTTGTTAATTTATTCGCAAGGGAAGTGTGGCACGAGTGCATTTTCGTGGTGGCAGGGCAGCTAAAGTATTATAATGACAACAGCGGGGGAGGTCTTGGGCTTGTGATATTACTATTGCGTCAGGGAACCCAGGTTGGAGTGAGGTGCCCAGGTTTCTAAATTGGGTCACTCTTATAGATGGATAATAGGATTATGGGCGAAGAGTTACTGTACTGCGTTCAGACGGCATAGAAAAATCCAAAGTGCGTTGAATATCGAGGTGCACCTTGTTATATTTTGTTCTTTTTTTAGGAGTATAAAAAGGAAATAATTGAGTTTTTAGCTGTTATGTGAGGCTTGGGGGGGACCTAAAAGTTGCACATATATAATGCACACAAGTCCATATCTGGGTTATATATATATGTACATAGGTTCGGTGGGGATGAGAAAGCATAAATGTCGGTCGTCGGAAAAGTAGTGTTTTGCCGGGTTGGTTTCCATAGCAGCCTTGTCGTGTATAGGACGATGAGTAGGTTCATGTTATGCTGTGTATTATGCGGTATGGGTTGGGTTTGCGTTTGGGGCTCCGCGCGCGGGCCGCTACACTTGCTGTTGCAGTAGCTTAGCGTTAGCTTTTGGTTCATAAGCCCACCTTTCACTTTGTGTTGATGCTTGAGTTGGCATAGCAACGTTAGCTCGTTAATAATATTTCCCGAAGAGGCGACTAGACTTCTCTCTCCCCGCCACTTTTGCACGTTTTCTACCTTCCAATATTCTAACGGCCGTTTTTCTTGTCTGTTGTCCCCTGGCCCATCATCCCAATGGTAGAAGCCAAAAAGTAAAAAAAAAATTTCGCTTTGACATTTATCTTTGGAAGAAAAAACTGGGAACCAAGAAATAAGAAGCAAAACGTTTTAGTTCCACAGCCAGTTCTTCGCTTTCACCTTTTAACGGTGAGCCTTGGTAACGTTGCACCTGAACCACAACAAACGGCTTAATTCGTTGGCGGGCACCCAACCCCCTTACCTTCTCTAAAAAAGCATGGGCCTATGAATATTCCATGCGAACTCGCTTTCCACGTTTTCCAGGCCAATGGGAAAAGGAAGGGAAGGACAAAGATGACCATCGCAAGCAATTGGTCGCTACTTGATTAGGCTTTTAATAATTGGAAAAGCTCAAACATGCAACTCGACATCACATGCGGTTGTATACTGTTGCTTAGTGAGGGGGAGGGTGGAAGAAAAAAAAGAGGGGGTAGCAGGGGGTTGGTTTGTGGTGGTAGTGAGAACCCACTGTACAAGATGATGTCGTGAGTTTTTAATGATCTGGGTTGGGCCATAGGCCACCGAGTACTATTTGTAGCAAGCACCTCATGCCGGGTCATTCAGTTGGCGGAGTGGACAGCTCCGGCAATCATCTATCGGGGAAGTGAGTTTGGTGCCGATACCGCCATGCTTCTTTCAGTCGTTTGCCCACGAGGTTGTAACTTGCCTTGGCGCTGCGCTGCCGTTATCGTTCGTAGCAAAACGCTAAGGCAGTTTGCTTGAAGAAGAATATTACAGTATTCCGGGACGGGGGAAGTGTAGTGAATTTGTCTGTCCTCGTGTAAAAACGCAGCAGAGCAGACTGTCCGTGGCATTGCCGACCAGGTACTGTAAATCCTTGAGTTTAATTAGTCTGAAGACGTTTCTGTCACCTCGGCGAATGTGCAGGTAACAGAAAAAGGGCAAAATTTGAGAGTTGGGGGGAAAAACATCAACTTGGGAAGAAGAGCTGACACGTGTGTTGCTTAAACTTCCTTTTTATTTTTAGTTTATTTTTTTCAAAGGCTTTCTTGCTCGTTATCCAGATGCATTTGAGAGAAAAATTATGCGTCAAAGCTTAGTTTTTGTCTAGGAAGATTTGATCCCATTATGGCAGCATAGAGCATTTTCTGGTGTGGCATCGTAGAACAGGAATTGCTCCACGACTTGCAAAGTGAGGCGTGAACTTGAACCGCGCAATTTTTTTGTTATGAAAATTGTTAGCCCCGTCATCGTCTTTCACTTTTTTCCTGTTCGTCTCGTGCGCTCAAAACAGGATTGTGTGGGCAAGGAACAGCCTAGCTATGCACATTGCAATCGCGTAAAAGGAAAAGGTGTAGATTTGTATCCTTCACGAAATGAGCCACATATACCTACTCCCAGAAGGTGCCTAGTGTTTTTCTTAATTCGTCTTTTCCATTTGAATCGGTTCTTTACCAGTTGAGTGGGAAAGAAGGAGACGGAAAATGGAGGCGAAATTCAATTCGGAAGCTTTTTCCTTGGTCTAGTGTGACTCGGAACATGTGAAGTCTAATAGCACCTCCTTGCGCAAACAGACACACACCAAAAAAAAAATCAGTTTTACCCCACCACCAGAAGTGCTGTAGCGAAGGTGGGAATGTAAGAAAGATCCTGAAAGGTAGCCGAAACCCCAAAAGCTTTTTTCTGTTAATAGCTCATGAACTTCGCAAAGCCTTTTTTTATAAACCCAGAAGCAATAGTACTCAGCGCAGTTTGTTTTAAATGAATGACGAAGTGCGGTGCTACGGCTACGCGGGAGTAGCAGCGAATTGACCCCACCCAAGCCGTGATGTGTCATGTTGGGATTCCGAAAGGAGGGGGGAGGGAATTCCGCGGGAGATCGATAACGGACGAAAGTGGTAGCGAGTTTCATGGTTGTAAGTAGACATATTCGGAAATTCTTAATCTCGTTCCTATACGTTTCTCGTTATTGTTTCCAAACTTTCCAAAAGCTTTCGATGCTTAAAAGAAAAATTGCCAATAATTTGAGTGGGCATCGAAGTGGATGTCGGGTCAGAAAACGAAACAAAATTCCATCGAGAAAATGGAGAACAAGATGTCAAGAATCCGGAAGCGAAACAGGGCAGATTGTATGGGGTGATTTTAATGCAAATTTTTCTTGTCGGGGTGGCAGAAATGAGGGGGAAATAGATGAAAAGTAGGGGCCAGGAGTGACGGTGTCGTTCCGAGGGGCTTCTCGGTCGTCCAACGCCTGCGTGAACCATGGCTGAGCAAAATGCGGCTACCTCCGGGGTCACAACTAGGGGCTTGTAGTCAAGAGTCTTCATTTGGACGTGCCAGTTGGTGTGTAAACTTCATTTGCAACTAGAAGCTTGTTTGACCGATAACGTGTACAAATCAGTGGGTTTGCGCTTCTTTTTCTTTCGAAAAAAGAGGAAAAGAATTGAAGTTCTTGCGGAGATGTCAGTCTGGTAGTGTTTTTAAGTGGGGACATATTGCGCAAGTGGTAGAGGATATTGCCCAATAGTATCCCCCAAGTTTACCCGTGTTATTCGTTGGGGTGAGCCTTTTTGTCATGACGTTCTACGAAGGTACCTAAAAACGCCACTTTTTCCCTTTTTTCCTTTTTCTTGCCTGGCCTTTCCGTTGCCGTGACAAGACTAGCTGGCAAGGGGCTTTATTTAGATGATGTTTGCTTTCTGTGGACGCAACTTCAGTTCGTAGTTAACGAGAACAGCAAGACTCTGGTGTATCTCATTCAAACTTCGCTCCTGTTTCCCATATTAGCTCTTCTCAACAGCATCCGAGACCCCAAAAGCAGGCCCCTTTTCCCGCCTATTTTTAACAGGACTCGTCAATACTCTTTATAAGTTTTGACCTTCTCTTTTTTGGGGTCCTATTTTCTTTTCTTTATATTTTGTTTTTGGCTGTATTTTATGGTTGGTTTTATGGATTTCTCGTTGGAACTCCAAGTCGAGTAAATGGTAAAAAGTGAACAGGAAATACGTATCGTAACAATTGTTCGTTATTGCATACTACCCACTGGATGGGAGAGCGCCGTGACATACTGCGGCGCTTGGTACCAATGGGGAGACTGCGGAAGATAGCCCGCACCCCTCCTTGTTCGCTTGCCCTGACAAAAAAATCGATAGATCCGCGTAAGCGTTGGTTGTGACGTCAGCCAACAGGGTCGTCTGACGCGGGAAAGAAGAGTGAACCCACGACGTCGCGGCCAACCTCTATTCCACGACACGTGATAGCTGTCTTACAGTGTTAGGCGTAAGGAGAGGGGAGAGAGGATCAAGCTAGTGGTGGGGGGTAAAAACGAAGGGAAGCAAAATGAAACAACAGGAAGCTAAACTTTCCGTGGAATGAGATCGAGAAGGGCGCGGACTTTTGAAGTCGGAAGCAAACGCCAGCTCAGTAAAGATACAAGTTGTGTAGGCTGCTATTGATTCTCACCGAGTCTTGCGTGGTAGAGAGACAGAATTTGAGATCAGGGCGAGGATTAGTGGGAGAAATCGTGCTGGTGGTTGATGAGATAACTTGGGCTTGACGAAAGGGGAGTAGAAAGATTTCAAGCGTCCTTATCCTGGGGTACTCTTAGGCTATACAGAACCGGTAGAAATACGAGTACTGGATGTAGTTTGAGGAGGTCATGTAGATCAGTATGGTTTGGAGACTGCGAGCATAACAAACGTGTTGATTTATTCTAGGCGGGTTTAATTATAGTCTTTTTTTCTGTTATTCCTAGGAATGAAGCGTGATCCTGACGGTGAAATGGGCCCTCCGCCGAAACGCAGCCGTGGTGATACCGAAGTACGACTCCTAATCTTCAGCAAGGTAAAGATCGGTTACCATTCAAGTGTTTCGAATTCTACTCTCAACATTATCCTGTCATGGACTTGGGTCATTTATTTTTTGCCTTTTTTCCCCTTCTAGATGGCTGGATCCATTATTGGAAAAGGAGGCAGCAACATTAATCGCCTCAGAAACGACGTACGTATTATATTACTTGAACCTGTCTTGCGTTCTTACCGGCGTCAGTGTTAGACTCTTGGGAATGTCGCTCTATGTGAACTTTTTATGAGCACTACACCGTTGCCGTTACATATATTTAGCGTATTCAGCTGGTCTGGTAAAAAAAAATCTCCAAGGAAAAAAACATATGGACGTTACGGTATTCTAGTCACACCAGCCCCCTTTTCTATATGCTTCCAGTCGTATTTGCGACATAGCCTCATTTCCCGTGGCATTTATTCTTCCCAAGAGTGCCGTGGTTCCCATACGAGTGGGCCCCAAAAATTCCGTCGCCTTTAATCCGCCAATCTATATAGATTGTTCCTCTTTATTTTCTTTCTGGTATAGGTTATCTTATTCTCTATGAGTTTTAAAGGATTTTTTCTTGCTTTTTTAATTGGGAGAGATCAAAAGCGGAAGGGAAGGGGGGTTGGGAAAAGGTTGCCTCCAGCTAGATTTGGTTTGCAATTTTTGTTAAAAAAAACTTTCAATCGAAGCCCACGTATCAGGTAAAATTTTAACCACATTTTTGCCACTGTTAATTCTGGTTTCGCCTCATTATGACATGTGTAATGATCTCTATGCCTTTGTTGTTCTCTCTCTCTCCCCATACTCGGTTCCTCCACATGACCACCGTCCATTCCAACAACTACTTGGCTGCTGCTGTTGCCTGTCCACGCCCATCTTCCTTCACCAATACGAACGAACACACGTCCATCACTCCGCTCCATTCCAACGTATCCCGCGTACGCCCAATCAAGTATCAAGCCAATGTCAGTCTCCCAGACAGCCCCGGACCCGAACGGTAACAACTATGACCAAATATGTCCGACTTGTCCCAAAAAATTCGTTCTCCACATTCTAGATTCCAAGATCGCTTTTCTCAGCTGAGAAATTCTTCCTTAGTCTCATCTCTTTTTTTATTATTATTTTCCTTTGTTTCCGCGAGATTCAAAGTTATCCAGTTGTCTGCATAAAGACGCCACATTCGAAGGGAAAAGCTTGTTAATTAGTGGCATTGGGATTTTTTTCTCTATTTTATTATATCTGTGAATTCAGCATGACAAGCTCAGATGGCTTCAAAACAGTTTTTGTCACTGTCTTTACTGCTCGCGTACGGTGTAATGGCCCTCGTTGTCCCTTCGGTAATTTTTCTTCCTTAGATGCACGTTCTCATGGCTCCTGTCCAATGTCATTTGCCTGGTGCACCAACGCTCGTTCGCTGACTAATGTGAATGCAGAATTGAGACGACTTTCCTTTCGTCCTCGTTGTACATGTATATAAATGTATACGTATACGCAATACTGGCAACCGCCCACCGTTGTCTCTCCCTTTCAAGTTTTTCTCCCAAAGACAATCTCCTTTTTTTCCTCTACCACGACCTCTTTCTCTCCCTTTGCCAACAAATAATTCCAAAAACATGAGGATTGATATCTCCCCATCATTTCCCCTTCAAATAAAAAAAAACTTTTCAACTAACGTAGGCAGGCTCCTCCCACCCGTTGAAGCTGCTCATCCGCAATCCAAAAAAAAGTCTTGTCAGGGGTTTGAAACTCATTAGGGACCAACACTTGTCTAATCCTTGCCTTAAAAAAAATTCTTCCCCCCCCCCCATCGATTCTTGTGTTCTTTTAGTTACTTTGTTTGGTTGAATTTCTTACTGGCGCTACGAAACTAATTTAGAAAATCTGGTTATCCTTGTTTGCGCAGGGTTTTGAAGATCGAAGGCTTACAGGATTTCGTCCTTAGCATTTTGGATCAAGTCATGCCCATGTTGGAAGCGGTAAGCACTCACATTCTTACTCTCCTTGGGACTTTTATATAATTTTGTTTATCGTTCCAGGTGGGCGGAAGAAACCGTGAACGCGAACGAACTGGTGACAGCGAAGCTCGACTCTTGGTGCACCAGAGCCAAATTGGCTGTATTATTGGCAAAGGTGGAAGCAAGGTCAAAGAATTGCGCGAGGTAAGTTAAACGCCAAAATTTTAAGTTTATTTTTTTCTTGTCTTGTGTTCGTCTTTTGGGGGAGCTCTTTACTTCCGTACGCGAGCTGCTACCAGATTCCCCTATTTGCATTGGGAATAGATGGAGGAAGATCGTTATATGCAAAGCGAGGGATATAAGTACGATGAGGGTACGGCGCTTTGGAAGGACTCGTTGAAGCATGTTGTAGGGCCTAGGCTCAAGCTTTTTCCTTCGCGGAACCTGCAAGAATCAAAAACGAGATAAAGAATGGGGGGGAGAGAGAGAGAGAGAAAATAGTCAGTTTCTCAAGAAAAAAAATCGAAAATTTTGTTTCCCGTGTAATTCTTCTTTTTCACCCGTACTGTCGTCATAAGCTCGCATGCGTGATGAAATAGAGAGAAAAGATCTGGATAAGAGGGACCCAAGTCAGACAGCAGCTGCTCCTTGGTGCTTCGTGTAAAAAGCAAGGGCCAAGTGTCGTGCCGTGTTCCCGTTCTTGGTTTCCATGGCAGCCTCATTATCGGCCGCCCACCTGGTCCTCTTTTTCACTTGATGAAATAAGGGGGAGTGAGATGAGATTGTTGGGTACTCCTATCTTGAAAAAGGAGGCTTAATTGGAAGGAAATTCATATTAGTCTTGAAGATGAACTACAAAGCTTAAAACTCTTGTTGCAATAATTCAAGTCATTATTTTCTGAGAGGTCGATTTATTTCCCTCCCCACACTAATGTTACGCTTAACGTTTTTACCTTAAGTTTCTTTAGTTTGCATGGTAAAGAGTTCCAATAATTGGTTAAACCCCAGGTGGCAAAGATTTTCGCTCGTTGACAAAAGGAAATGCGCACTATTGTCTGATCACATCAATGCATTTTGATCCAACATTCATTTCGTAAGAGAACAAAGCATTTTTTCGCATTTTATTTCCCGTGCGTCTATACATTTCCATGTAAACCGATAACCGAGAGTTGGCGATAATCGCATTAGAGTCCACAGCGGACATCCGGACAGGTGCCAGGATCAGGATGTAATGTTCAAAAGCAAAAATGTGTCGAGATTTCGTTCCGCGAACCGCGTGTACTGATAGCGCGTGATTGATTTTCCTCTTATTTGCTCTAGTTGCGTATTGTACATGCATGAGAAGCAGACGGTTGCATTTGGCTTTTATAAAATAGGGCGTTTTTCTTTTTGTCTGATAGCGAAGACTTTCTGAATAGCGTCTTGGCTTCTTGGAGTATAAGAATGGAGCATTTTACTTCTGGGCCTAGCACATGGTGGTTGATAAGGGCAGGTGTGGAAGTCCGGCTACGTTCCTTCTTTTTTTTTCAATCGAGAAAGGGACCGAATAGAGGTGCGCAGCAGACGGACGGACAGCCCTAGTATTTACTGCATATGTACGAGGTTTTTAAAAGGCTAGAGAGGGGCAGCTGGTTCCTGGGCCAAAGGCCACAGCGTTTAGGGTAACCAGGTGCTCTTCGACTTGCAGCTCTGCTTAGCGTTAGTTTCTGGTCGAGGTTACAGAGGGATCAAACAGGGGGTTCCGAGTGGTGTATAGCAGCACCGTACACAAAAGGAAACGGCCCATACAGACGGGGATAAGAAGAGCTTGCAACGGGAACTTTTTCTTCATTTATTGTTCAGCAGAGAGAGACGCAACAAGGAGAAATTGGAGTACTGTGTGTAATATGTGTTCGCTGTCATTTAAAACAACCCTTGTTATTGCGTTACCACACAACGACTCTCCCACACAAAGGTGAAGCTCTTTGGTTGGAACATTAGTCTAATTTCAGTGTGAAATGAGAAGGACAATTTCCAAACGCTTCGGATAGGAGCGTTATTGCTTTTGCGGTGGTATTTCTTTTTTAAAAAGAGTACATGGGTGCTTTGTTTCTCGTTATCTTGCCGCCTAGTGCGTGTCCTCGTGGTTTGTGTGCCTAGTTATAGTATGCTTAACTAATTACTTTTCTTATCTCTTCGTTTACCTTAACGCAGACAACTGGAGTCCAAATTAAAGTACATTCAGTATGCTGTCCACGAAGTACAGACAGGATAGTTTTGGTGGCAGGTCCAGCCGCAAATTGCGTAGAATGTCTCAAAACTGTTGTCAACCTCCTAAAAGAGGTAAGAAAGATATATTCTCCTTTCATTTATATAAATAAAAAAAAATCACAAAATAATATAAAAGGGTGTCATAGTGAACGCTCATGTATTTTTTTGTATTGCAGACTCCTGTGAAAGGGCCTGTGACTCAATATGATCCAGCATGTTTTGACGAGATGAATGCTGTCGAATATGGCGGATTTGGTGACGTCGCGGCCATGGGCGGCTCTGGAGGAGGGGGAGGAGGAGGAGGTGGTGGAGGAGCCCGAGGTGGTGGAGGTGGCGGCGGGGGTTACAGTGGTGGTGGTGGAGGCCCTCCACGTTCAGCATCGTCTTCTATCCGTTCGACGTCGCCAAGGGGTAGATACGGTAGCAGCAACCATGGTGGCGGCAGCCATGCAAGTGGAGGGGGGGGAAGTGGTGGGGGAGGCAATCCAATCCCATTGGTGTCGGGGATGGGAAGAGATCGAAGCCGAAGGCATAGGTTAGTAACACCATGTTAGGCATTGGAGCAACGAACTAATGAGACATATCTAATTACCTTTGATTTGTTTTTTTTTCCTTTCTTTGGCATCTTTTAGTGACGACCGACGCAGAGATCGTGACGAAGATGATCGGCATGGAGATTACAGGGACCGAGGTTATGTAGATGACGGAGGTTACCGTGATTATAGAGACGGGGGAGGGGGCATGAAGACCCTACGCGTAACCATTCCGAAGGACGTAAGTTGTTTGGGGATACAAAGTTCGGGAAGGGAGGGAAAAGACAAGTTTTCCTGACGCATTTCTTACTCTTCTAGCTGGCGGGAGCCATAATTGGGAAAGGTGGTCAACGGATTCGCCGCATTCGTATGGATTCTGGGGCCAACATTACTATTGACGAAGCCTTGCCCAACGCTACCGATCGAATTATTACCATCTCGGGAACTGACTCTCAGATTTGGAAAGCACAGTACATGCTGCAGCAAAGGTAAACAGGAGTTGGCGTTTGTTTTTGTTTCTTTTCTTTTTGGTTTCTTGGTGTTCGAGAACAAGTCTGTAAGTGGTATGGAAGACTAGTGATTTTGTTGTTCGATATGCGGTGAAACAAAAGGTCACTAGTTATCCTACCAAGACGGGCAAAATCATCAGTGTATAAGTAGGATATGTGATACTGTTTTATCTTTCAAACGAAAAAATGACAATACTGAAAATTTGCTATGTTACTAATCTGTATACACTTTTCTTACAGTGTACGCGAGAATGTCAAGTACTAAGGGCCAAAACTGTCATATACAGAGCTACGATGCAAAGAAGAAGAAAAGTAGATTTGCGCTTCTGCTCGAACCGGAAAACGAGTTGTTTATTTTACATCCTTTGATCCCCTCCTCCTCCTACTCTTTCTCGTCCTTCTTTTTCCATGATTTCGGAATCTTTTTGGTATAAGGGCCATTTTAGTTTCTTTTTGTTTTTCCACTCTCACTTTGTACGCTGTAGATGTAATATCTATCGATTGGCGTAGAACAATGAATTTCTGCTTTCATTCACCTGATAAAAAGTACGTGCGTGCTGTCTTTTGATAATACAAAGTAGAACTCGCATTAAGTTTTGTGGGATATATAGGGTCAGTGTGCTCCCTCATCGCAATTGTGTTTGAACACCAAATTTATGGGCGCCCTTTTGTATAAGCAACCCATACATTGTATCATATATACCTCACAATCTTGCCAGTTATTGACGATAGATGGCAGTCAGTGACGAATACTGAATAAATGCAGGAGACCCGAAACGTTTCCGTTGGGTGCTTGTTCCTTTCGCAGGTCTCCTGTGCTTGTTGACGTATCTTGTTTCCCAACGATCCCCAAATTGTAGGTTGAACCGTTGATTCATGCTTCGTTCACTTGGCAGTCGACTTGAGGACTTGATGTGGTGAAGTAGTTAATCAAAAACGTGTGTTTTTACGTAGTTTGTCTTAGTTGGCACCTAGGGAACACCTGTTAATTCTGCCTTTGTAAATAACCACCATTCCTGGATTAGAATAGCGGTTAAAGAATCGATTGGGTGGACTCGGGGGTTAAATTGATTAGTTCCAAGTGGGCTAAGTGGTCACCTAACTGCACAGTCGACTAGTCGAGGCCACGTCCCGACGAAGGAAGCCCAGAAGACTGTCTGGCCTGCTTTTTGGGGTGTGTCAACAAGTGGTCAACGTTTTTCTCAAAATTTCCAGTGTTTGTTATTCAGAAGCTATCGTAATGATTAGCAAAAGAAAAATGCACCACCAGGATTCTTAACTATGCAACCTGGCATCTCGTGAGTTTGTGATAACCGTATCAATTTCGTGTGATAACCTTCCCGTACGAGACAACGAACAATAAGATGGTCACATCTTCTGCCTACTTATGAGCGGCTGTCTTAGCCTTGGATTAATTATTTACAGCACAAATTACAACAATGGGTAAGTACGACACCTGTTTTCTTTTTTGAGGCCATTGTCCATTTAGTAGTGTATTCCCAGCCGTTATGGTAAAAGTAAAGTATTGCAGTGGTGAAGCATACGGTAGTTTACTTCTGCCGTTCCTGCAAAAAAGCCAGGCAAAAAGGAGGTAACCCATAAAGTGATCTTTATTACGTGTAATAAACCAATAATAAATAACAGCCGCACTAGATAAAACTGTGATTGCATGTAGGATTCCTCGGCTTATTATAACTGTAACTCTTTTAACTACGTCCCCCGTGTTTCGCAGGCAACCATACAACAATCCTAAGAAGCACTTTTTATTGTTATTATTATTATTCGATACTAATAACTGGTTATTGAGGAAGGTCTTTCGTTCACACTTTCTGCTTTTCTTTGACCGCAAAAAGTCTTTCTACAGTATTGTTATTTTTAAGGACTGTCGACTATGCATGCTCCAAGACAGACAAAGGACCAAAAGGAACCTAGCCATTAATACACAAGACTTGTGTGACGGATGTATCCGGTTTTTGCATGCGCATAATTAGTAAGCGAAATTTTCATTGCGTGTCAAGAATCCTCTCAGTCTTGAACGTGTCAGTCTTCAGAAATGCCCGATGGGTTCTCTCTCACTCGACTCGAAAAACTAGATAAAGTTTCTCGTCTCTTTGGTCATGATCGGGTCTGCCCTCGCTGTATTGCCGGAAACCGAGAGTGACAAGGTCTGGAGAACTTTGGCACATAATTTTCATGTGCTGGGCAATAAGAAAAGAACCCATTATGCTAATTGACCAATTTCCTTGAGTTGCGACTAGCTTAATTGCTGGTTTTCACTCATCGTTGTGGTGGCTGGTAAAACTGAATGGCCAGCGGTTAAATGGTTGCCCTTTTGAAAAGCCAATAAAAGGCTCCAAGGTACAACATATAATAACACTATTTTGAGTTTGTGGGGAAAACTGGATATGAGCTCTAGATAAATACTGGAGTTTGAAATGCTGTTAACTAATCCGAAATTCTTATCAGGATCTAGGTTTAGGTCTCGTACGCCCGAAAAAGCTTTATTTTCCCTTTGCCCAACCTACTTTGGCACGCATATTCCACCGTGTACTTGATGAGAGCCGCTCATCACTGAAGACACGGATGTAAAAAAGTACCAAGCCGAAATGCTAACACTGAGACTTTGTCTCATTAAGCTGTTGCGTTCCATATGAGCAATCAAGCTTAATGCCCACCGGATAGTAGCCTTTCACACATGTAGCTGTACCTTTTTCCTCTTTTTTTTCCCTCTCATTCTTTCTATCTTTTTTTTTGTGACGCTTTCGTATAACTTCTTCCCAATTATAGCTTTGTATATGAGCAAGTGATGTCAGATCCTCGTTATGTTAGCTCTTGCCCAACAAACGTTCCCTTTCTTCCGTTAGTCCACCCTCATATGATCTCCCGCCTTCATAAACGCGTCCTAAGTTATTTTCCAACTTTATTTGTTTTTGTTGAAGCGTTGGAACAGTGAATTCACTCTCACGCTTCTGCCTTCAAACCGTCAATGGTTGGAGTGTGGTCCTTATTGCGTACTAAACACTCAGCACCTGTCTTAATGAGATTATAGCTTCAGAAAGCATGGGAGCATGTCCAGTGTCCAGTGATCAAGAACAGTGTCCTTCTTTGCTGACTGTGTAACAGTATAATGTTATTGAAGAGGACATGTCGAGGCCGTGTGTTGTTTGGTCGTTTTTCTGCCCCCGATTGATGACAGAAAGCCCAAGTGAGACTTCGTTTTGACGTTGGGAGAGAAAGATAAGAATTGTCGAATTTTTCGCGAGCAAGTCTTGCAAACAGTAAAAGGGGCACGGAGATGATCCCAAGTTTAGGAATTGGAGCTTGAAAAAGGATAGGATAGAGTGCGTATATTGGTTCATGGAGCTTGGGCTATTATAGGGAACTAAAAGAGAGTTATTTTAAGGCGTGGGAGACAATTGGCCAAGCGGGACTGGATGTTTTCTCGTTCTTTGTGCCTCAGCTTGGGCAACTGCTTAACCACTTCCGAAAATACTCCTCAGAAGCACCCATAATTATATTTTGTTCATAGTCTGGGAAACATGGTCACATATATTTCGATAAGTAGATCATTTCTCTTGTCAAGTGCTGATTTTCTTCTTTTCCCCCCTTCTTCGTTTGGTAAAAAATGGGGACAGAAAAGAAAGCACGTTTTGACTTGGCGGCATTCAGAAAGGGTCACAGGGCTCTCTGTTGAAGTGAAAAAAAGTGTCTGTTTTTGTTTATTAGCTCTGTCATAGGGAATTGTTTCTTGGGCCCATCTGTTGGCATCTTCCACTTGGCATTTTTAGCCAAAAGCGATTGCATACAGCTTCCCAAAAAGCCTCTGCCTCCGGAGGAGCCTTAGCAAAGCATAGAACTGAGGAAAAACCAGCACGGAGTTTGTTGATATTGGCCACGCCTATCCCTTTGCATGCCGTAATAGGTCGAAGAACGCCCCATATTTTCAAGGAAAGCAACAACAGCGCAGCAGCAAAATTCTTTGGCGAAGAAGATGAAGCCCAGCTGGTGTTGCTTTTCCCCCCAAAGACTCACTGCACGTGTCCAAACGTGCCCCAAGCGAGCCTACGTACTGGTCATCTTGCATTGGAGGATAAGCCCATCTCCAAGTTCATATTTTCTCTTCTTTTTTAAGAATTCTTTGTGTTTTCGTTTGACGTCGTTTTATTTTCGTCTTTTGCTTGAATAAGCACACGATAACGTCCAACCGAGTGCACAGGAAAGATTCTTTGAACGATACAAGTTAACATCGATAAAATGGCGATTTGGATGATTTCAAGGATCTCTGAACTCCAATGCGCAGGTGTAGTGAGGAAAAGGGTCGAAATTCACGTTTGTAAGCACACTCTGTGAGTGTGTCAGTTGAATTGGGCCAAGGCGCATTGGCATCTTGCGCTAAAATGCCATAAGTCATCTGATAGTTCCGCCGTTGAACTGCGACACCTTGTTCCGTTTTTTATAGTTAATTTGTCTTATTTTATTTTGTAGTTAGTTTAATTTATTTTTCCCAACAAAAAAGGACAAAAAGGGGTGAAGAAGGTTGACATTTTCTGTTGAAAAGGTAAGATTCTTCCGTGGAAAAATAAGCACATAGCAGGGCTGAGTTGAAATTTTTTGTGGAAGGGGGGTTTGACCTATTAGACACTTGGCTTTGCAAAATCTTGTCGGGGGTGTGGTTTTGGCCTGTTTCAATTTCTCATCCCTGTACTGGCTCACATACACGCACGAGAACTTATTGATTGCCTCAAAGGAACATACGTAGGAGACCTAAATTTGGGTTCTCAGGTGCGAAGTTGTCCATCCAATAGGAGGAGGCTTGCCAGTCACCCTTATTCTCGTGAAAAAGGTCGTTCCTCTCGGTGTGGCACGGAATAGGCGCAATACGTTTGAAAAGACGAGACCGCCTTCTCTCTAATTGGTTCACTATCTCAGAAAACGCGATACACGAAGAAAGGAAAGACACGTTCTCGGACGTTGAAAATAACCAGTGTAGGCAGCAAACTTTTCGAGAGCTTTATTTTCCTCCTGATCGTTGGATTGCCACAAAGTAGTTGCGATTAAATCAATAGCAACAACAAGCAAAAACGAGCATTGCTTGTTTTCCATACTTCGGACTCCATACTTCCATACTCATTACAGGAGACATGAGCTAGTGAGTGTACGAGTGTACCGCGTTTCTTTCGGGAGATTTATTGGACAAGACTGTGAAGAATGTAAAGGAGAGGTAAGGGGGGGGGGCTGTTTAAGACAATCCTGCGTGACAAATGATCTACAGCGAATAGTTACGGAGTCGTTAATCACCGGTTTTGCGTCTATATAAGACGAGCAGGGGCAAGAAAGTGTATTGCGCTGACCAAAGTGTATAATATAATTGCAAAGAAGACAATTTTCAGACTCTTTTTCATCGAACCCTGGCACCTTTGTTGGGACGTTAACGTTTTTATTAACGTTGTAAATTATCGAAGGGAAAGCTGTTGATGCATGGATAGAACTACAGCAAAGGAACTCGGGGGGGGGGGAGAAGAAATAGGGTGCAAGGGCCCTTGTATGGGAAACTTTGCCAAGCTGCCCACATTTTGTAGGAGTTTAAACTTTTTGGCTACGGAGGAGATTCAAAAGACGCCAACTGGACCTGAAAAGAAAGTGACAGTTGATTACAACTGCTCGAGCAGATAGTGTCAAGACGTCGATAAGACAAACCGACGTGTGACGTCACTAATGGCCGGAGAGAATTTGCCTCTGGTAGTGGAGTTTGGGGAGTCTGTTTCGTTTCTCCGCATTCTATCCTCCCTTCCACCAACCCCTCCTTCCCCAGACCATACCACCATATGGAACACTCTAAAGTAACGATAAGACTGGCGCTGTGACAGTTTTGGAGACAAGGGAGCTCTTAGCTATTAATTAATGATTATTTCCGGAGAACTTTGGAGCAGTAAAAGAAAATAGGAAAAAAATTAAAAAGGCCCATTTTGTGATAGAAATTAGATACGCTGGATATGGTGTGCTGATTCGATTTATTGCTTTTTCTATTTTTAGATCATTTCAGTAGTAGCGGGTGCCGCTTGGGAAGTTTGGAGTGGGCGGTGACGCAGAAGAACATACATTGGACCTGAAAGTTGAGCGTCCAGGGAAAAAAAGGGAAAAGTGAGAGAAAAAAGCTGGTTCGAGAATGCCTATCGCGGAATCCAAGAGGAGTAAGAGCAAGACCAACGATGTGAGCCACGCAGCAGCCAACATGGAGGAAGACAGATACATCGTGCAGGTGTTCGTGGGGGCTTTGTCGGACCATTATGAAGCGCTGTCAATTGAAGCGGTGAAAGGCACCACTGCCGAAGAGATTGTTCTTTGTATCTCCGACAAACTCTCCATTCCCAATCCGTTGGATTACGAATTGGCCGAAGTCGTTGGCAATTCCATAGGCCAAGAATGTAAAGAGCGACGATTGGGACCCTCGGAACATCCTGTGGGTCTGATGCTCCTTTGGCCTAAATTGGGAGAACGCCGCGTCAGTCAAGATCAACCAGACGGCGCTCAGGTCGTCCTGGTCAATCCCGGTACCGCCAACATTGCGACAAAACCCTCTGGAGGATTGGAAGGCGATTTGGACCTCCAAGAATACCGTTTTTATTTGCGAGAAAAGTTAACGGACTCGCTATGGACGGAGCATCTGGCGATGGATCCGCAATTGATCCGTGATTACTTTTACCGGTTTTTGTACCAGCCTCGGGACCGAGAGTACCCCGATTTGTGCCAATTGCCGGATCTCAACGAAGAAACGTTACTGGAAAACCTCAAAGCGAGGTTCCATGCGGGACACATTTATACCTACGTGGGCTCGATCCTCATCGCAGTTAATCCTTTCAAATTCCATCCGATTTACAATCCCAAGTATGTCAAGTTGTATCAGAACAGACGCTTGGGCGAATTACCGCCCCACGTGTTTGCCGTGGCCGATGCTGCTTATCACGCTATGCTACGGGACCGAAAACCGCAATGCATTGTCATCAGTGGTGAATCTGGCTCGGGCAAAACCGAGTCCACCAACTTCTTGTTGCACCATCTCACTGCCCTGTCGCATAAGGGCTCGCATGGATCGGGCGTCGAGCAGACCATACTCAGCGCTGGACCTGTCCTCGAGGTAGTATTTTCTTCTTTTTCGTGTCTGTCTCCCTTTTTCGAACTTTTTTTTTTGGAGTTGTTATTTAATGTCACTGCCCTACTTGCTTTAATCTATGGGCTGCCTGGCGACGACTTGATGACGGCAGACGACAGGCGTGGGTGGGTGACTGGCAGTTGGTTACTTGAGATGCAAGGGAAAAAAGCTGCTTTGCTTCACGATCATGTTTTCACTTCGTCTTTAGGGGAGGGGATACAGATCAGGACATTCTTAGGGGCTTCTAAACGTCCCTGTAATGGGAGGAGGGGAGTAGGAGTCTGTTTTTTGACCTCTAAATTGATCCTTATCAGTTCGGGATATTTGGAAATAGTAAAAAAAAAGTGACAAACTGTCTTTTCATTGGAATTTTATTCCCAATCTTGTCTTCGGAGTATATTCGATATAGTAGCTACACTTCCGGTGTCACTTAGTAAATAATAACTTTATTCGTAAATGTTTAATTAGTATGAAATTTAAAATTAATCTAATGCGAATAAGAATCATTATTTTTATATAATAGATGCCGAATCGATTTTTTCAAATGATAAAATTCATAGTATTTTAATCGGTTATTAGAATAATACTTTCGGACGTTAGAATCAATTGCAAAATAATCTTCACATGTGTACTGTACAGTAACGAAACTGCAGTAGTGATTTCTACACGGACTTCGCATATTAACCAATGACATTGCTTTTACGTCGTTTTGACCAAGCCTGTGATTTCCAGGCTACTACGCGTAGGGGGAAATCCCTTCTAAACTTCCCAGTCAATTAAATGAGCACGTTATTCAATTGAATAACCAGTTCCTTTAATAGACTGGGAACATTAGAAGGGGTATTGTATTGAGAACCCTACCTTAGCGTAGGAGTAGGCTTCAAAGGCGCAGTGTTAGCTGTCTTTAGACGTGTGATTATAAAAAATAGCGGCGAACAAGGAAATAGTTGATTTACACGTAGAAAAGACATAAATTATGGCACTTGGCAAACAATAAGCGCCATGTACTGTATGTGCTGTATAAATAATATACAGTAACAGTAGTATTGAAAATCAAATACACGGTATTAAATATTTTAAAATTAAATACATAATACTATTAATAAAAAAATAATATATGTATAAAGAAAAATGCCATCGATTTTAACAGGAAAACTAGTATGCGTGTGTACGGTTTATGCAGGAGCGTATGTATGACTCAAAGCATGCGTCTTAAGTCTTGAGAAATTTCCGGTGTTTGCAACGTTCCGGTTGGCTGGTCGGCTGGGACCATTGAAAACTGATTTTAAGTATGTAAAAAATACGAATAGGTTAATTTTATTTGATACATTGTGTTATTTATGTTGTAAAGTAGAACGCGGGAAAGCGTGAAGATGAGTGTATAAGTTACAGTTAGTCTTGTAAGGTAGCCAACGGACAGGATCTAATTGAACCCCGAAAGAGGGGATGGGATTATTGTAGAAAGTAATGAGAGCGGAGCATTTCGTGCGTTATGGTCAAAACGTTTTCCTCTCTGCTATAAATATAATATTTTTATACATAAAATAATAAGAGAAAAAACGGTATGTGATTGTCCGTGCTTGCGACGACTTTTGTAGCGTGCGTGACGTCAGACGTGCAAGCAGGCCAAGACACACGCGTCTTGTCCTTCAACTTGGCCGCCTTTGCTCGTATCCCGTTACGTGCACTTAGCTGAGAGAAGGGGGATGAGGGGGCAACTCAGTTTTCGTGCCTAGCATCGACCACCTTTTCTCGCATCCCCAATCATTCCGACTGCAACACCAGTGTAATTATTGTTGTTTCATTCAAAGCCGAGGATTGTGTCCGTTAGGGCCGTTTAAATCGTATGCTATTTGCCTCCCTTTCTAAAAGCAAGAAAAATAGAAAGCCTTGAAGCCACTCCTAAGCGGCGAGAGGTATTATTTTTTTTGTATCATATTCGATACAGCTATGCAAAAGTGGTGTTTGTCCAGTTTTTTTTGGTTAATTGGATTCGATATAAAATCTTCTTTTTAGCCATTCCTTTTTAATTTTCCTGTATTGCGCGTTTTAAAAGGAAACTGCTGCTTTGGCGGATAAGTCTTGTGGGGGAGAAAAAGATGCGACGTGAGGATTCTGAAATACTTATGGGATTTTCCGTTGCCAGCTTCCTTCTTCCAAGGTCGACAGGTTTCCCGTCTGGAAACTCGTAGAGCTCTCTCCCTTTAGTTCTGCGTTTCTCATGTCCGGTACGATACGATACATAAGGCTCGGGGGGGGGGGGCGGTTTGCAGGGGGTTTTGTCAGAAAACAGAGAGGGTAACTGCGACACCTCGTTCCGCTTGAATAGGATTTACCGGATTTATGTTTTCTTAACTGCTGGACGCATTCCAGAAACGTGCTAACTATCCTATACGTAGTTGAATCAAAGGGGCAATGTTTTGTTTTATTATTACTATTTTTTTAGGGGAGAGGGAGGGTTTATATTCAACTAGTTGCCGACTCCACAATTGCTTTTCTTTGCCTTAGGTTTATTGAGACCGCACATCTTCACTTTGCGTGTTCTGTTGGTTACTTATTACTTTACAAAAAAGGTAAAGGGCAAAAGGAAAACAAAAGAAGCTTGAAAAAAAAATGAAAAATAGCTCCCATGCTACGTTTCCTTGCGTTTCCAGATCGCCTCGAGATCCATGAAGCAGAGGCGAGAAAAATGGTTCATCCAACAGTAGTCTAGTTCGTTGACCATCATGCGAGTTTTCCTTGAGGCAAACAAAAGCTACGTCTTTGTTGCTTGTAAGTAGCATCGTTTGGGGTGAACGCTGAGCTTTTGTTGGGACCCGTCAGAATTTTTTGGCGTATTCAAAAGTATATCATTAAGCCCAACAAAAGAGGGGGAGGGGAATTGCAGGGCAGGAAAACAAAGAGAAGAAAGAAAAAAGAAACGAGAATTATAGACACGTGTGCGGGTTAAGCTCCATATACCACTCGTGCGACTAGAAAGGATCCCAGGAAGCACACAAAACAGACCAACAAACTGGATTTAAAGTCAACAGCCGAGCTGTCCCGTCGTTCTACATAAAATGAGGGACTTAGTTGACAGTAAAACCAAAAAAAAAATAAGAAAGAGGGAAAAAAGAAGGATAAAAAAAGCCCCCCGAAAAATGAAGTTCAATAAAGGAGGGTCACGCTGTAAATGAGGGGCAATGAAACTCCTGGGGTGAGTCTGATGTTTGTGTGTGTTTTTGAATGTGTTTTTGTTGTCTTAATAAAGAAGCCCGCGAATCATGCTCCTTGTAGCTATTTGGGAAAGTAGAAGACGTACGTTGGGCTCCTTTACCTTGAAAAATGTGAAGCGTTAGCCAAAAGGAGGTTAAAACCTGTGCGATATTTCAAAGTTGATTTTATTTCGTTGATATATACGCTTTTGGGGTAGTTAAATTGTGTGAGTTGCAAGTCGCTGAGTACGTAGTAAATTAGTTAACGTAGATTCGAAGCTGACGTTTCTGGAATGGATGCTGCAAATTATATAAGCCTTCGTAAATGTCTACAATTGTATGTGACAGAAGTAGGGGATAGGGCGAGTCAAAATACGGGGGAATGGGATGCTTGAGCTGGGTTAGCGGCAAGAATGCACCAAAATAGCCAACTCGAGCTTTTAAGCCGCGTGTTTCTGTCTTTATGGGCTTGGCACATGACAAAAAGAAAGACGCTACGCTTGGACTTTTCCATCTTTACGGAGATACGGACAAATCCGCCTCTTAAGAGAATTTTTCATGTCGAGAGTCAAGTTTTTCTACCTAAATAGGGTATTCAGTGGATGCAGGGACGGAATAGTATGTCTTTTTTTCGCCATTTTATTTTTTATTTTTGACGAATCTTTTTGGCATTCTTGTTTGCAGAAGTGCAATGTGGGCATCAGCGAGCTCTGTTCGTGTTGTGCAACTTGCACCTGTCGTGTGTTGAAGCTCGGTCTTGCCCAGCTAATTTTTATTTACTTTTTTAACTTATTGGGACAACTTTGGACAACTTATTGGGACAACTTTGGACAACTTATTGGGACAACGTCTTATTGGGACAACTTTGGGAATCTTGTTTTGGACCAAGACAAGAAAACCCCGACAAGAAGCAGACAGAAGTATGCTACGCAAAACATAGCAGGGATTTAATTTCTAGTTTTCTTCCCCTTCTCGTGCCAGAAGGAAGTCAAGAGGGGAGTTTTGTATTGCAGTAAGAAGCTTTATCAACGGAAGACGTTGGTTAGGTTTGAAGGAAATGGTGGTTTTCTAGGTTTAGACGTAATAAAAAAAGGAAGAAGTTGTGCTGGGTAAACTAGATAGATCTGGTATTAAAGAAGAAAGAAAAAAACACGTACCAAGTTGCGTTTTAATCCCTATAAGACAATTATAGATGGCCATGGATTATTATGTTGGCACCATCAAGTTGTCATGATAGGTCGTTTGGAAATGCTTCTGAGCAAAGGCAGTGACTGACGTTGATATCGCGGCAAATGTCGTCTCGCACACAAGTTCTACTTTTATTTTGTTCCGCTTTCTAGGCATTTGGCAACGCCAAGACGTCGCATAACAACAATAGCAGTCGTTTTGGCAAGTTCATCCAAGTCAACTATCGCGAAAATGGACAAGTGCAAGGGTAAATATAACAACTTTCCAAACTGGTATTTCTAATTTCAAAACACTTGACGTACTATTTATACATCCCTTTCTCTTGCACACACGCATAAACAAATCTGGTTAATCATTTTTCAGAGCGGTGGTTCAGAAATATTTGTTGGAAAAGTCAAGGATTTGCTCCCAGGCCAAAAACGAACGCAATTATCACGTTTTTTATCACCTGTTGGCCGGGGCCTCCCAAGAAGAACGCGAAGCTCTGCATCTCCAGGCGCCACATACTTACAGATACCTAAACCAGGTATGTTTTTGGGTCTTGATATGCATATATGATAGACTTGCCAGCTTGATGAAGCAAAAGTTTGCCATTTTGCTGATTTTTCTATTTGCATTTGGTTTATTTTCATCTTTTGTTATATTTGCAGAGCGACTATCATGGGTTGGATCCTAGTGACGAAAGTTACGAGTTGTCTCGACTCAAACAGTCCATGGAAATGGTGGGCTTTTCAACCGAAACGCAGCGAAGAGTTTTTGCGGTTTTGTCAGCTGTACTGCACATAGGTGAGCTTTTCTTTTGGATGGGGTTTTTTGGTATGTACCCAAGGATCCTTGCGCGTGCAAAAAAAAATGGAAAGGAAAAAAAAAAGAAGTTGCCAACACGGTCGGAATGGGTTAATGAGGAAAGGCGTTTGAGTGGAAAGAATGTTGTTACTTGGGACAGTTTTCTGGTAGGTTTTTGCTTTTTAAAAAAAGCAATAAAAAAATCGACACTCCCAAGGGTCCAAAATCAAAAGACGTCGAAGACCTGGGAGAAAAAAAAGAAAGAAGGAAAGTGATCAAGGTGAACACCCTTGTTATGAGAAAGGCTTAGTTAAGCAAACTATTTACATTTTTAAGTTCCCCACAAGTTTTTATAGTAGCAATATTTTCCTTTTTGTTTATCTCGCAGCGTCAAGTATACAGACAGCAACCTTTTTGTCTTGACATTTGTAACTAGGGGAGGGAGAAACAGAACGGGAAACATGCGGAAACAGACAACAACGAGTCCTAAATACGCACTCTTTGCTAGACCTAGACCTTGGCAGAGTTTCCTCGTCACATTAGCTGTGTGTTTTTTAGTTTTAGTTTTTTTTTAAATGTCCTTTGTTTGTTGTCCTCGTCCCAAAAGGTAACGTGGAATTCCAGCCCAAGAAATCGACGTACCACCACGATGAATCCGTGAATGTGAAAAATCCGGAAGTCGTTCACGTAATTGCGTCATTGCTGAAAGTCCGGGAAGATGTGGTGCATAATGCGTTGATATCGAAACGAGCGAGAGCTTCCGGGGAAACGTTGGTTATCAATTATCGAATGCCTGAAGTAAGCTCAGTTTCTTTCTTCGAAGTTAATTATCTTGGCTTTTTTTTTCCTTTCTAATCAGAATGCGTTTTGCATAGGCAATAGCTGCCCGGGACGCCATGGCCAAGTGTCTATATGGATCCTTATTTGACTGGATTGTTCTGCAGTTGAACCACGCACTCTTGGCCAAAAAAGATCCCTTATTGAGTATGCGACAAGGCCAGCATTTCGCCATTGGAGTCCTAGATATCTTTGGTTTCGAGGACTTTGGTCATCTGAATAGTTTCGAGCAGTTGTGCATCAACTATGCCAACGAGCGACTGCAAGACTACTTTAACCAGCACGTTTTCAAGTACGAGCAAGAGGAGTACCAGAAAGAGGGCATCCATTGGGTTAATATCCAGTTTGTGGATAACGTGGGTTGTTTGCAGTTGTTTGGGACTAAGCCTAATGGCTTACTATGCATTTTGGATGACCAGTGCAAGTAAGGGAAAATAATAATAAAAAAAGTTTTTTTTTTTTTTTTATGTTTATTCACTTGGAAAACAAACTGAAGCTCAAATTGTTTGTTTTAGTTTCCCGGGTGCCACCAACGAAACGCTGCTACAGAAATTCAACACTGTTCACAAGGACCATGACTATTACGAGATTCCGCAGAAGCGTGAAGCAGCCTTTATTATAAAGCATTACGCCGGCAAAGTCAAATATCAAGTACTTGTCGCAATCGTTCTTTATGGGGGTGTAATTATCAGAAATCTTCTTTGGTGCTCAGGCGGCAGAATTCCGGGAAAAGAACTTGGATCTGATGCGTGGAGACATGGTTGCGGTGCTCAAGTCCAGTCAAGTGTCGCTGGTACGAGAATTAGTAGGAGCAGATCCAGTGGCGGTTTATAGATGGTCCATCTTACGAGCTTTTGTTCACGCATACTTGGCTTTTGTTGATGCTGGCAAACGATATCGCGCCGAAGCCAGCAAACTGGCCAAACATCGTTCCAAGGTTTTCAACGATACTGTCTTAAGGTAAACATGTAGTCTTGTGTGGTGTTATCTGCTTTTTTTTTCTTTTTTGGGAGGTGGGAGAGTCTCTACATCCCGTTATTTTGTAAATCTGAAATGGACTTCGTAGAGCTTCTTTTTCTACCGGATTGGTTTCCCGTTTTTTTGTCTCTTTTTTTTCCCCTCATCCACTGTCAACTTCGTTCTTCTTTGTGCTAAAAAAAAGGCATATGGCCACCGTGTCATCCGTGAATCTAATGGTTTATCGCATTCTGTAAGTCTTTGCGTGCATTTTTTTCTCCCTTACTTCGCGTCTCTTTTTTTGCGTCGTGTGTTATTTTTCTTCATGGCGGGAAAGCATGGTGGTGTCTTTGGAGTTTTTCTGCTGTATTTTTTGTTTGGGTTTAACGTATCCTCATTTCCTGTTTGCTTAATGATTCGGCTTGTTTTTTTCTGATGAAGTCAAATTATGTTTGGGTTTACAGGAAAGGTCGGTCGTTCAAACCCCGCAATCGCCTTCAAAAAAGTTTTAAGACCTTGGAATCCGTCAAAGCGTTGGCTGGACGCATGGCTCCCGAAAAGTGTAATAAAAGCGGAACAGGCCACGGCGTTAAAAAGCAGCCCATGACAGTTACCAATCAGTTCCAGCATTCCTTAAATAGTCTAATGGACACGCTGAATCAAGCGAACCCTTTCTTCGTTCGCTGCATCAAAAGCAACGTTTTCAAAGTAATATTTTTTGCGAATGTTTTTTTAAAGTTTCTAACTGAATTGGTTACATTATTTACGATTTTTTAAAAATATAATTTGGCTGATTTTATGGTGTGGTTTACAGATACCGAATCAATTTGACGACGAAAACGTGCAGCGGCAGTTGCGCTACACCGGAATGTTGGAAACGGTGCGAATCCGGCAAGCGGGATTCAATGTGCGGCTAACGTTTGACGAATTTATCCATCTTTACCGCATTTTACTGCCGAATGGGCTACTCAGCTCCACAACGGATGTCGTCGAGTTCCTGGAGTCGATGAACTTAAACCCGGAACATTACCAAGTGGGGCATAGTAAAATCTTTTTGCGGGAATCCGAGAAAGCCAAACTAGATCATCGATTGCATCAAGCCATTATGGCGTCAATCGTTACTATTCAACGCTGGTTTAGAGCCTCGTTGCAAAGGAGGCATTTCTTGTCCATCCGGGAAGCTGTTGTTCGAATCCAAGTTAGTTTTACTCTGCTTTATGGCTCTGGTGTGTGTACTTAATCGGGGGGTTGTATTTCGTATGTTGCAGTCTTATGTGCGAATGCTGCTCGCTCAGCGCTTGGCTATGAATTTGCGAGTGCGTCACTTGGCGGCCACTTTCATTCAAAAAGTATGGCGTGGGTACACTGTGAGACGTTGGTACCAAGGCTTACGTTGCTCCGTGGTGCATTTCCAAGCCCGAGTGCGGGGAAATGATGCACGTCGTGCTTTTGCTGCTATGAAAGCCCAAGCTCAGCGAGAGCATCAGCGGGTACCTTGCTTATACTGTTTATGAGGTCTCTGGGATAGCGTTGTTAACTTTTCATGTTCTTATTATTTCTAGAAGTCAAGATTGTATGGTGACGTGCAATCCACTCAGAATACGGATGAAGCGTTTCTGTCCAAAGAATCCAGTCAAGAGGATTTGGAAGACACTCATGATGACTTTCCCTCTGAAGAGTAACATACGATTCTCGTAAAGAGTTCCTTAATTTGAGTGGGATGGGAATTGTAGGAGCAGTGGGATCCAGGAAGATAGTGAAGCTGAATCAATGCCAGATGCACAAATTGCCGTGGAAGCCTCGCCTCCCTTGACTCCCATATCTTTGGGTCAGCCAGCGAGTCCAGTGTTTGTGGTGGCCCAAGTCCATCACAATTTGCAACGGGAGAAGAGCAAACCGCCTCCGGTCGTAGATCTGAAAGAGGAAGAAGGCTTTCTTAAGAAGAAATTGTCTGCCAAGCTCAGTGGGCAAACGAAAGAGCGGGAAGAAAAAAAAGAACGAGACGGAGATAAACGCAGTATTGGCACGGCATCAACTTCTTCTGCTTCGTCGGTGTCTTCGGCGTCTATTCGTATTGGATCTATTGAAGAAATCATCAAATCTGGTAATGCAAATTGGTTTCCTTTAGTTTTCTGTCGAATATTTTATTTCCGGAAATTAACTCATTACATTTTGGTTTCCGTTAGATCCCACTCGCAGGGAGGAGTCGCCACATAAAGGAGCCTTTCAGAAAGCTAAGAAACATTTGAAAACATTGATAAGTGTGTACTTTTTTTTCATCAATTATAATGCTTAGCTAGTTTGTTATTTAAAAGAAAATGTACTTTATTTATCGGCGTTTTTTCTCTTTCAAAGCTGGCAAGAAAAACGAGAAGGAAGAGAGCGAAAGTGATTCCGAACAAACGCTGGTGTCTTCGACGTCACGGTCTACTTTGACTTCGCTCTCCACGCTAAATTCAGTGGAAAGGGAGTGCGAAAAGGAGAAAGACCGAGAAGCACGACGAGAAGAACGTAAACGGTTGATTGCCGAACGGAGTCGAATACGTAGCCGTACCAACTCCATAACCGATGAGATAGGACCCACTTTCCATTACTTGCCTTCTCATTTATCTTCGAACTTACCATTGGAACGCCGGGCTAGCAAAGATAGTAACCGCAGTGCCAGTCGCGATTCTTCCCTAAGGGGAAGTCGGGATAGTTTGGCTGATCGCAGTAGTCATTCACCCTTGGGTACGTATTTTCCGTTCTCTAGCTCCTAAGCTGCTTTTCTTTTTCCCCCTTGAAACATAATCATTGTTCATTAGGAGGCCTTCGGGATCGAGCTTCGACGTTGTCTTCTAGTCGTCGTGATTCATACGTCTCTGCCACCGTTAGCACCACCCCTTATCTTCCCTCGAGCGAAGTTTTATCTCGATCGCCACCCTACAGGGCCCAAAGAATGGGCAGTCTGGATTACAGCAATACCTCTGTAGCCACACCTTTAAACACCGTTTCATCGACTGGACGAAATAGCGGGCCAGGCCGGCATTGTTTGAGCCGGACAGCGAAGCTATACAATGGAGAAGCATGCGGTCTTTGTTCGAAACCTTTGCACGCGTTCTTCGCTCAAGGTTATAAGTGCACTGGTGAGACTTTAAAAAATAAACACAAAAGAACATAGCTTTAGCAAATAAGTACATTTGGGAAACTTAAGATTTTCGCTTCATTTCAGATTGTTTGCAAGTGTTCCATGCGAAGTGTGTCCAGAATGGTCCACTTTCATTCGTGCCATGTATTCCACTTCCAGTGCAGGATAATCCAGAAGCATCCTTGATTCGAACTAGGTCCTTTTCCAAGACAGAGCAAACCAGAAAGGCCAGCCGGGATAGGGATAAATTCGTCGAAGGGGAAACTACCGCAGTAACAGTGGCTGGCGCTGCGGCCATGGCTGCTCCTCCAACAGCTTTGCAAAGCAACCAGGGCAAATGGGCTTTGACGGGAACTTCACAGTATAACGATTCGCAGCAGAAAGTTGTCAATGATGCTGCCGAGTTGCAAAAGTTGGATGAGTTTATCGCACGAAAAGTACAGATTTTCTTTTCCCTCTGTTTTTGTATATAAGGTCGTAATGTTTTTGTACTTTCTCAGATTCATGATTTGGGTGGAGATGGTAGGGGAGCAGATAAAGTGTTTCTGGCTGCTTTGAAGGAGTTCAAATCGTCACTCATATCCACCTACAGTTTGGGGTTGGCCAGTGCTACGCCTACGCCCATTGCCTTGTCCTACAGAGACTTAATTGCTCAATTTGATAAGGTAAATTTGAGGTTGATGCCTGATTGAGATTGATACGGTTTTGTTTCCGTATTTTAATAAAAAATTTTTACAGATTCTGGAGTCAGCGTCGAAGGGAAATGCCACTTTTCCAATCACTTTGGGTGTGAATGCATTCCGTGGTTTCATGAACGAGTTCGTGAACCACCACCAACAGAAAGGCGAAGACCGGGAACGTGACCGCGGCAAAGCCAAGAAGCGACGTAAAGAACGCTGGAAGAAGAGCGAGAAAGGTCGTGTACGAAGTGCCAAACAGGGCAAAACTGAAGAAGCTATGCGCTACTTGGGTCACGAATTCTTGCCCCTCAACTCCGTCAAAACCATCCCGACAGCTTGTGAAGTGTGCTCGTCCTTTACGTGGCTTCGAGAGAAAGGACTCGTGTGCCAACTATGCAAATTGGCGTGCCACAAAAAGTGCTATGAGCGCGTGACGACCGAGTGTGGCGGAGCGCAAGACAATAACGGCCACCACGACAGTTCCCATGCTTCGAATTCAGCTAGGAGTGAAGAATTCAGACGCTTGAGCGCCTCTAGTGATGCCTTTTTGTTTGGAGTGCCTTTAGAGAAGCTTGTACCTCAAGCAGGCGGGAGTTGTCGAATACCACCGCTCATTGATCGCCTGATGAGCACCATCGAACTCATGGGGATATACACGGAGGGCTTGTACCGTAAATCCGGGGTCACTTCGCGTGTCCAGCTACTCAAACGTTTGCTTGAAGAAGAAGCTAAAGCACAGGTATTTAGTATTTAATGTCTCTAACGCGTCATTGCTTTTAATCTTTATTGTTTCGCTGTTACAGGTAAAAGGAGATAATTCGGTGACGGGAGTGGATTTAAAAGAGCAGCCTATCCATGCCTTGACGGCTGTTCTAAAGTCATTTTTGAGAGAAATGCCCCAGCCTTTGTTGACTTTTGACCGCTATGACGACTTCTTACGAGCTGCAGATATAGCTGATCATAGAGAACGTGTTTCTACGTTACTAGGCCTTGTCCAAGATCTACCTAGAGCTCATTTTGATCTCCTCGAAAGGCTAATATTTCATCTCACAAGGTACAACAAACAAATCTTATTATATTATTAAGTCTTATTCTATATTTAAGTAATTCAGGTTTCTATAAGTAGTTAAAACTTTCTATATAAATGATCGTATTTCTTACAGTAATTGTTGCTTTCTCTATGTAGATCATTGCGTTCTGTATAACTAATAAAATTGTCCATATAAGTGATCAGATTTCCTATGTAAATAGTTAATAATTATATATAGTGAGTAAGTTTTCTTTAGAAAGTAACTATATTTTGGGTGTAATTAAAATTCGGAAAAAATGTATGTTCACAAAGTACAAAAGACAAACCACACATTCCTATTTTCTTTGTAACTCAATAAAAGTTTTTATAGGTAAGTTTTTATATAACTATGTAATTTTTTACGTAATTAGTTAGATTTTCTATATAAATAATGAAACCTCCAACCTCTTAAAAATATTAATAAATTGAAATAAAGTAAATTGAAGTATTTTTAAGAAAGTAAAGTTTTTTGTGTGTTTCCAGAGTGGCGCTGAATGAAAAGTTTACACGGATGACTGCCAATTCCTTAGCAATCGTCTTTGCCCCTTGCATTCTGCGAACATGCCGCGTTCAGCAAGCCCAAGATTCCCTGATGTCTGTGAGCAAACAAACGCTCTGTCTGGAAACGCTGCTAAGCGAGCAGCTTAAGCGCGTTTCGGGCACTTTGGCGGATATCAATAATCTCGATGCTGCTTGTTTGAGTTATGACTCCAGGTTATGTGCCTTGAGAGCATCGAAGGTATGCTGTGCGTTCATTGTTTAGTCCGAACCCTATAACCTTAACCTATTTTCGTTGGTTCATTGATTGTCCTTAATATATTTACCAGTTTTACTTACCCCTAAACCTGTGTACCTGTCAATCACCCTACATTCCAACACACCCACCGCGTACCCTTAACCCAACATGAAAGGTTAGACCGTTTTGTTTATGTGCTAACGTTCGGTTTGCTTAGATATACCCTGTGGGTCGAAGCAGCGAATCGTTAAATTCTTCGATCACAAAAGACAACAGCATGGCTTCTGCAACGGTGGACGCAGATAGTCCTGGTCGTCTGGGGTTAAGAAATTTTAAGGAATCCGAAGAAGCTCTGTTAACACAACATATCAATGATATTCGTGAAGAAAAGGCTGCGCTTGCCGCCACGCTGCCTTCTTTAGCGCGCACGGCTTCTGACGAAGATTTGTTATCCACAGACGGAGATGTAGATGATGGGGATAGTCAAGGAGGCTCCGGAGATGACCTCAGCACACGCTCTAGTCAAACAGGTAACAACTGAGCCTTAGTTTCGCCTCTTTAAAACACTCCGCTACTGATCCTCTTTTTTGGTTAACGCTTTCACTGTGGAAACTAAATTATTTGTGACTTAGTTTTGTTTGCGTTAATTATTCTAATTATGTGTATACCAGGCCGGTGGGCCTAGTTAATTATGTTGCGTCTTAACAACTATTTCTGGTTTAAGGCTCTTTTTATAATTATTTTCTTTTTCCTCCTTGTGTTTTCCCCTTTGTTTATCTCGACTTTCCTTCTAGATGTCAATGGTCCTTCTTTTCCTTCGCGCGTATTAAAAAAACGTGCTTCTTTACCACATGATCTTCCCCACGGTCCCCTCAAACCGTCATTCCTTCGTCAAGCTTCTAATAATGTATAAACAAACTTGTCCTTTTCATTTCCTATATTTTTCCTTTTTTAACAATTTGGAGTAGGAGAAGTTTTTTACCGTACCTTCCATGCCACTCTATACCGATTTCCTTTTCCTGTTTTGTGTACGTGTTGTTATCCGTATGTGTTTGTCCATACCCTCCCTTTTTCTGTCTTTCCTTTAGTGACGTGTGTGGCCACTACGCCTTCCGTAAAGCACGCCTCCAAAGACAAGCTGGTCATCCAAGTCCATGGGCAGCGTCCTGCCCCGTTATCTAAACGCTCTTCCAACAACTCCTGCTCGGAATGGGAGCAGCGCTTGCGAGCCGGAAGGCAAGCGATCGAAGAGGAGGCAAAGTTATGGCAGCAAAAGGAGAATTCCTTCGAAGAAGGCTCGAAGCGATACTTAAGGCGACAACGATTGGTTCCTTCCATCAAACCACCAACTTTGGAGCAAGTGAAGCCTTGTATTCCGTATATTGATGATGACATTAGAGACAATGATGGCTCCGTCACTTCCAGTTATCAAGCCATGGATGTTGAGTTGGACGAAGACGCCATCATGGTGTGAAACATAAGTAAATAGAAAAAGCCTTGTTCGGGCTGCGTATTAATCTGCCAGAGTTTTTTTTTTAAATATGTTTGTGTATCGGTTGCAACGTGCAATACGTGAGTGATAAATACGACAATGGAAAACCCTCACATTCTTTGGTGCCAAGGTTTCAGAAAAAGGGAAGCTTGACGCATCTTCGTCTTGAAAACTGTGTGGGAAAAGCAGGGGAAGGGGAAAGTTGTAAAAAAACGCTAAGAATATTTTTGAAATGGAATCTCTGTACCGATTGTTTAGCTCAGGGAAGATGTCCCATGCTCCCTTGTCAGCGTTTCGATGAAGATGAGTTGCAAGAATAATTGAAAAAAATTATATTTGGCTCGGCGCTTTTTGGGTTTGCCTAATCATCGTAACCAAAATGGCTTTCAATTCCTGTGGCCTGCCCGATACTCGTATTGCAAAATTCTTGCAGATTGCAGTGGCTTTTTTTCTTCCCACTCTTCCCCCTTGTTTTACAGTTTTCAAATTAACGTATTTTGTTTTTGCGCAATGGTACCAATATCGTTTGAACTGCAATTGTAAGCCTGGTATCTGTACGTACTTCTTGTATATCGAGCGCTTCCCTTGCCACGAAAAATAGAAACATCGAAATCAACTGAGTTTCATCATAGCGAGATAAAGAAGTCCAGAAAAGCCAAGGTGGTGTTTTAAACATAGGCACGTTTAAAATATACATATATTCATTATTAGTTCTGAAATCTGCTTTCGAAGCAACACAAAATTAAGTTAGATAATGAACTGATTTGCGCACTAACGATAAATCTTAATCAGAACACGACCTTAAACAATAATCCTTGGGAAAGGTTACTGATCTGGGACTGAAGGGTGGAGTAGAATGTCAACGAACAGTGTTCGTCGTTGTTGATCTCGATCGAAGTCGATTTGTGTTTTGAGTTACGTGTGGCATTTAATAAACACCTCGGCTTTCTATACACCTTGGCCTGTTTACGGTAGAGCGAAAAAAGACCTAGGACAACGTTTCCAGCACAAATGACATCACGAAGTGCGCCTCCTTTGTGATCAGTCGAGAGATTATTTGATAAATAAACGATAAGAAGTGCGCGGTTAACGACCCGAACTTTTCTCGCGAAGTAAATACCTGTGTTTCAGAGGATTGGCTCAATTGAGGAGCATGTAAGTCAAGAAACAACAACTAGTCCAGCACGTACTCCTTTTAGTGTACTTACATTTTTGTGATATGTACGTAACAGTTTTTATACACACGGTGTTCTTAGTGACGATCGTGGTGAGTGCATCTCCGAACTTCCAGTTTGGCGTAAATGGGCAAGGTTTCCCTCTTAACCTGGAACAGGTCTGGGAAAGGTATGGATTCTGGTCAATACCGACAGCTAGAAGCGACAACGTTAGTCCACAATGCAAAGAAGACAGCTTGTATTATGCCGAATCCTTGGCCAGCTTCAGTTCTTGGGCCGTACGAAGTAAGCAAAGAGACTTAAAATTTGTAATCAGCAAAATTACGTGTAAGTAAATAGTGTACGATGCCTCTGGAAAGATGCCTGATGGTTTCGCAAGCGGCAACATTCACGCAATGGGGCATTTTGACCAGTGCATCAACATTCAACTCCAGCCTTTCTCTGGCCAATACTGCACCGTATTTCTAAAGCCGATGACACTTGACAAAAATCAAGCGTTTTCGAAATCGTTCTTAAGTTATCTGGAGATCTTGAATGAACTGGGGGAAAAAGCAGATGCGGTATAAGGATAAAAAACAACAGTAAATGTATAATAATACAAATATTTATCAGATTAATGTTACGAGTTTTTACGCTCCGTTCACGCCAAGTATCGCGTTCTGCTTACCATCGACATGCAGTGCGTTAGACGTTGAATTGGCGGTAATTGACGCAATAGGAAAAAATGCATTTTATGGCCATCAAGTGGGAATCACAACCGGTGATTCGTATTGCTTAACGGCTCAAAGTGGTAGCAAAATAGATGTCGGGACTATCGTTATGATGTAATCCTTATCCAAGTGATCTTAATTATAACGCTTCTAACTCTTCTTGTAGAGTCGTCCTAGCTATAATAGCTTTTTTATTAATCATTGGTACAATTTACGACGCATTTCGAAAAGAAGGGTCTGAGAGTAAGATTTTATAAATGTAAAGAATATTTATTCTGAAACTTATTTCGCTGTTCTGTAGATCTGCAGCCCTCGCTTTGGAGCCAAATGTTGTTGTGTTTTTCTTTACACAAAAATGCATCACGAATTTTCAATACGCAAAGCGCCAACAAGAGCCTTTGCTGTCTTCACGGAATTCGATTCCTTTCCACGTCCTGGGTTGTAATGGGACATTCTTGGTCGGAAAACACCCAAGAATTCTCTGCCAATTGGCCTACACTCTTACAGGTGCGTTGAAAGTTCCGTAATACGTAAGTATAACGAATGGTAATTTTTATTGCAATTTGTAGGCAGGATACAGTTTTCCTATGCAGGCCATATCAAATGGTTTGGTCAGCGTGGACACTTTCTTCTTCCTCAGTGGACTACTCGTAGCTTACAATGCCTTGAAAGAATTTGAGAAGAACAGAAAGTTGAATCCCTTTCTGTTCTACGCCCATCGTTATCTTCGGTAAAATGGAATTAATCACAACTGTGGGACATCTAACAAACTTCTCTTGTTAGAACAGTTTAACACCCGTGTACGCAGTAATTCTAGGTTTTATTGCAACAATAGTTGTTCATCTCAATAACGGCCCCATGTGGAGTTCCATTGAGTACCAAACCCAAGAATGTCGAAGGACATGGTGGAGTAACTTGTTGTACATAAACAACTTCATCGGACCAGGTTATACGATGAATTTCGTAAGTTAGCAAGCAAGTGAAAGTTAGTAATACGAATAGTATGATACTTTCTTATTATAGTGCATGGGAGAAACTTGGTATTTAGCATGCGATTTCCAGCTCTTTCTGCTCGCACCGTTTCTAATCTACCCTATTTGGCGAAGTCCAAAGAAGGGCTTCTTGATTTTGGGTTTGCTGACAGCCTTTTCCATTATTGCTAGCATGACGCAGACTGGATTAGAACATTTGCCTCCAACAATCCTCTCTACACGGATGTAACACAATTTTTCGCTCGTGTTCCTATTTTCTAGGATTTTAAGCGAATTGCTTTAGGGACATTTCTGCAGCTACTCTGCGTTATGAAGTAGATTACTACACCAAAGTTTGGCCTCGTTTGGCACCGTATGCAGTAGGGATGGCAATGGGATGGGCCTTGCATAAGTACGGGAATAGCAAAGTGGAAATGAAACCGGTTACTTTATTAACAACACGAATTGGTAGACACGGTTAATCTTTTTTTTTTTACTATTAGGCCGTCGTAACCGCTGGATGGTGTATTAGCACTAGTACGGCATTAGCAATATTGTACGGCTTGTATGGGTACGCGGATGCCAGAAAAGCGCCGTACATTAGCCAATACGTATCTATCGCTTACTCCGGTTTACATAAGCTGGGCTGGTCAATGTCGCTTAGTTGGTTGGTTTGGGCTTGCGCAAATGGTTATGGAGGTACACGAAAAAAATAATACATTGCAGTTACTTATGGTAACAATTTAGGATTCGTCAACACGTTTCTGTCGTCAAAAGTATTTATCCCTTTGGGTCGTTTGACGTACTGTGCGTACTTGATCCACCTCAATTGGATGACTTTTTATTACGCTAGGAGTCGTGTACCGATGTATTATACTACTACAGATCAAGTAATACTTATCTGTAAACGTTGACATTAAAGTATAACGAAGTTTTGATGCAGGTTTTTCTTTACGCGGGGCATCTTACAATTTCCATGTGCTTTGCCTTCATTGCCAGTATTTGCGTCGAAGCTCCTTTCCTCAATTTAGAAAAGATGCTTTTCACTCCAAGAAGGTAAATGCGTCAATTTCAAAAGTCTTTCTGTTGTTGTTCCGTTGGAACTCAAACGGGCATAATTTATTACATGTACAAGTTTACTGTATCTAATTAGCTACTCTGCATATACCTACAATACTAGAACAATTGTTCCTTTATAGGAAATCTTAAAAACTTCAGTGCTAAACACTAGCTCTTCTAAGAATTACTTCCAAAAACATTCTTGAATGTACACGCGTTAATTGCGCGTTAAATAAGATTGTAAATATACAAGAATGTCGTCGCAAAATCAGACGAAAATCGATACAGTAGGGATTTTTGGCACGTTATCGTTTATTAATCATGTTTATTAATCACTAGTATAAATGTACGCAAGCAGTAAACCCCATTCCTAGGATTCTTGCGAAGCATAAGGTTGCCTTGTGATTGCTGATTATTTCCTGCGACTAGTTTGCGACTTGTAAAGCTGAGAATGATGCGGCCCTGTTCCCATTTCTGACGACATTAAGTTGTACAATACAGGACTTAGTACTAACTCGTTTACATAAGAAGGAGGGGTGACTTTCGTGCCTTCTACCGCGAGCTGGTATTTGGTAACCGTAATTTTTTCCGCGCCTAAGTATCTGCGTAGTTTTTGTAGCAATAAATTAGCGCTACTTGAAGGGGGAGAAGAAGGCATTAGTGATACTCTAGTAATGCGACTAAGGGAGGGTTTCGGAGAAAGTAGAGCCCTGTTACTGCGAAACTGCTTGTGCAAACTGAGCATGTTAGGAGGAGGGCACTTGGTTTGTCTTGCACACGTGATTACGTTGGGAGGCTTTAATTGACCATTTGGTTCCGCTGCCCCTGACCAGTCCCAATTCTTCACTGACGGTCTAAAAAAACGGAGTAGCTTTCTCGCTCCTTGACTCAAAACTCCTTGGGCTAAAAATCTTTCAACGGCCAAACTAATCATGGCGGACACAAAGGCCAAGGTAAGTAAAGCAAAGCGAAACTCGAAATTCGGAGGCAATTCGAACCCCAGCCAAGTAACTAACACGGGATGAGGAGCTATCAGCAAGTAAACGGAAATAACCAAGAGCGTAATCCACACGAAAACGAAAGTTACGTTGGTATAAAATCGCTGTCGAAAGGGTGGTCCTTGCGAAAAGGTCAGTGCCAAGGTCAAGTACTGGAAAACTGATACGGACCAGACCGCATAATTCGTAAACGCTGCAGGATGAACCATTTCGGTTGTATCGACGTCCACTCTAAGGAATGACGAATTGGTGGGTAAGAGCCAAGATTGGTCCTGAGCGAAAGAGTATGCGAAATGCTGTCCACAGACGATGAGAATCATTTGAAGACAGACCGAAATCAAAGCATCAACCAACAGCAGCGACTGTAGACAAGGAGCAGGCGCCAGCGAGCCTTCAAATGCTCGCGTTCTTACAAACGCGAACACTACGAACGTGACAATTACGAAATCGATGTACAAAAACTGCCAGTCAGAGAGATTAGTCTCGAGCTCGTAAAGCATCATGACAGTAGTGAACTGCGTTAAGCTGTAGGCAGCCATGAATTTGAAAAGACCTAACGAGGAAACAAGGGCAGCTCTTCCTTCGCGTAATAAACACGTAACGGAGTTGAGATGGATACTACGCGCCGTGAATGCAGTTGTCTGGACGTCCAGATTAGCTATAGTTAAACCCACATGGGCAGCCTTCAGGGAGCTCAGATCGCTATGAGCATTCCCACACATACAAACTACAAATCCTAATGTCAAATGATTTTTAAGTAAGTTCAGATGACTACAATGGGTGCAAAAAAGAATTTACCTAAGTTTTGAAGTTCACATAATAGTTCCTTTTTTTGATGCGGCCGCATTCTTGCGAAAATCAAACCACGAAGTGCGACTTGGAGCATAATATGTTGGAAGTACTGCTTTAGGATCATCCACGTGGCGCCAGTAAGCAAAAGGTAAGGCTGTGTACTCGATACGAAGCCTTGCAGGGGTGCGAATATGTCTTCAAACGACTCCTCGTCGGTTGTTGGATGAGTTTCGCTATTCAAGGTCAGCAATTTACTTTCCGAGTCCATGTTTTTGAACACCAATGAGGGCTGCCCATTCGCAGGAGCTTCCGCCTCGACTAAAGTCAACGGCTGTCCTGGTTTTATGATCCCACATTCCTTGGCGACATGCAAAGCCGTCCACACGTCATCACCTTAAAAAAATTAGCTTCCGATAAAAAAAAAGTATCTGTTTCATTTTTTAAAAACTCTTTTACCTGTAGCCAAGACAATGCGAACTTTAGCGGCTTGCAGGGTGTGCATAACTGACTGGGCGGATTTTTTTATCTTGTTCTTCAATATGAGAAGACCTAATGGCTGGAGATCTTTAGCTTCCCATGTCTCTCTCCCGCAAGCTAATAATTTCTCCATTTTGTTTGACGCGATTTCAATGGTGGCTCCAGAAAGCAACAAGACACGATAACCCAAACGGGAATAGTTATTAGCCTCTTCTTGCCACATCTTGGCCAAGTTGTCGTTAGCGAACTTGGTGACAGGTAGAACGGTTTCGCATGAACCTTTGCAGAAGAATTTGAGCTTCAGCATACTACTAGCACAAGCTGGAATGGAATCAGCCGCCTAAAACAGGATCATAAATGGAGATATAAGAGGAAATTAATTAATTTTACTTGACTGAACACCAAGACCCCAGTCCTTTGTAAGGCTGGCGAGAAAGGATATCGGCGCAATACACGGTGGTAGGACTGAGCGGGGTTAGAGACAGAAGGACATACTGCGATTTGTCCACTGGCCCGAAAATGCGTCATCTTCCAGCCCGTAGCCTGAAATACGAGCATATCCAAAGGATCTCCTGATACTCTACCTCCGGGTAACACCATTAGATCGTTGCTCGTAGCCATTCCTAACACTAACTCATCATTCCTGCGCCAGTCGTCAGAAAAGATGCCGGTGCTGCAATATACAGCAGTATGAAAGTCTAACTCTTTCTCCGTCAACGTCCCTGTCTAGTGGAAAAAAATAATAATATTTAAACTAGTGATTTTGGTTCAAACCTTGTCGAACACCACGCAATCAACAGCTCCGGCCAAATTAATAGCTTGAGGGTCCGAGCAGGAAATACCATACAGTTTCAAGCGTTTCACAGCATGAAAAACACCCAAAGATATTACAGCAGGCAATGCTGGCGGTACACAGATAGTAATAAGATCCAGAGCTTTAAGGGCCAGGGATCCCATACCTTCCCCATCCAATGCCTACGATAACAAATCAATAAAAAAATGCACGTGTTTATCACAACTAACTTACGTGCTTAATTAGCGTATAAAAGACTGCCAAAATGGATACAGTAGCTAGCAACCAAACAACGATCATAGCATCTTTGTCCAAATGGGAGCTTACTGGTCTTGCAAAGAGCACAGAAGCAGCAATTTGCCCCTGAGCGGTCATGTACCCTGTGCGTATTACAATCCCAATCGTCTATAAGAAACCGAGTTAATTTTAAGAAAACCTTGAATTATACAATTAAATACCCTGTCTTGGATCTTCGTGACAAGTGTTCCTCCTAATAATATATTAGTGGCATGTTCTTTAGGGTCAAAGAGGACGTCGTTGCGGTTCGGTAAGGATGTTTTGTACATGGATACTTCATTTTCAGTATCTAAGCACAATTTTATATCTATCTATCTATATATTTAGCTTTACTTTAAAGGAAATAAGGATCGTACCGGTTAAAAACTGTTCCTGAACGATGCAGGAACCGTTTAACAAAGCCAAGTCGCACGGTACGTATCCTTCCTTGATTAAAACCTTATCGCCCGGAACAAGGTACTTGGAGCTCGTTTCAATTCCAATACCATTTGGCGTAAGTAGCGTAATAGGCAAATCTATTTCCCACTTTTTCTTAAATTGCAGCTTGTTCTATGAATAAACAAAAACTTGGGTTTTTACTCTGAATGGAAATAATTTAATTCTTACAGCTCGAGTTTGCCAAACGGAGGCCAGCATGCTAAATATGGTCATTCCAAAGACGATGATGCAGTAGTACACGTAACCTTCGACTGTCCACAGTAGTAAAGCGAAAAACTGAAACCAGGCGAATGGTTCTAGCAGCTCGGAGAGGAACAATCTTCCAAAACTGGGCAAATCCACTTCAATCAAATTGTTACCATACAAGTTACGCCTATATTTAGTCATAGGCAAAGGTTAACCAAGCGTAATCAGGAAATAACACGACGGTCTACCTGAATTTTTGCTCTTCCGGCATTAGCCACTTCTGCTGAAGTAAAAAGGCGCAATAAACCCCTTCCTCCAAGCCTTTCAGCTTCTGAAAGCAGTTCAACGAAGGCATCCACACATACCGGGCTCCTTTGCATATAAAAACGCGCCATTCTGTACCATCCTCTGAACAGACCACTTGTACTTCCGAAATAAAAGACTCCGAATGAGTTTTCCGACAATGTTTCTAAGAATACGGATAATTTAAGGTCTTAATTCAACGGCCAAGGAACAAACTTACAATAAGTAAAACTTTTGTAGCCGCTTCCGGTGCGCAAGCTGAATGTGTAAAACGAAGGTGCCAAGCAGGATACCAGAAAAACATTAGGCGCAAAATGCCAAGAGTGAGGAGGGTTAAAAACCATGCAAAAGTGCGCTTGAAGGAATTGCTTCTGTACCCGTGCAGTTCCTAAAATAATGTTAAAAAATAATTATCAACATTACTTTATTAGGTAACTAAACTTCGAACCATTTGGTCTTCATCCCCAACATTTACGTAGTCCAATCCGGGTTCTAACTCCTCTTCCGCAGTATCCAATAAGGCTTCTTTATGGCAGAAAAAGTAATAGCAATTAATACAACATTATTATAAGAACTGAAAATTACCATAGTTAGAAGAAAACGGACGGGTTGTGAATAAGCACGTAAATGATGAAGAGAGACGAAACCAAAGTCGTTTGAAGCACATTATATTTTATGTAAAATTCTTAGAAAGTTTACTAGCTTTGTTTAGATAGCAGTTTCCAGAAAATAAAATAACAGCAAGAGTCGACAAGTTTACAAAACATGTCCACCCAGGTACTTTTTCGCAACTGAGAGTTACGAGCGACTGACAGAATGTGTCGGCTCGTGTACTTTTATTCCCCCTACCCCCTTTACCCCATCTCGTATTGTTTTGTCTCCGCCGATATAGCAAATTCTTCCAGCTTGCCTAGTGGGCTCTGTTTTCTTTTTTGCTCCTTTCGTGCTTCCAGGTTGAGTGTAGAGTGGCGTGGTTCTTTTAGAGGCATTGAGTGGGGAATGTAAGTTGCTGGTCTGTGGCACGGTAAAGAAGTACGATGGAGGGAAAGATCAGCAATGGAAAACCACGCCTTTCTTCCCGACGCATAGCCTGTGTTCAGCCAAATCCCAATAGGCAGTCATATGAAACGCCATGTTGCTCAGTACTACCACGTACTCAGATAAAGCGAACCAGGTGTACACTAATATAAAAAACGACGTTACAAAATAGTATTTAATTAATGAGTTCTGCCTCCTTACTTCCTCTTTCGCAAAAACTATTGTGTCGAGAGAATGTATACATTGCAAAAGTAATGGCGAAGATGTTTACCAAGAAACATATCTTTTTGCACCGAAGTGACGTTTCATCTGTGGTGGTCACTGAAACGGTTCGTGCTCTTGATAGCAAGATGATTACAAGGAGCATGTACAGCTCAGAAAAAACAATAAACACAATGAACGATCTCTTGTGAGCTTCTATAAAGGAGAAATTTTAAATTTAGGTTTAGAAAAGTAGCCTAAGCCTCAAGTATAATATACCGTACCATAGTTTTCCGAAGAAGACATGAAGCTTAAAGAAAACAGGGCCAAGTTTTCAATAAGGTAGAAAGTGCAGGCTAATGAAGCCCAACACTGGACTCGCCTACTTAAAATTTTACTCCAATTCTGTCGGTATAGCATTCCCACTGCTAGCCGTGGCACAATGTGAAGTGTTATGCCTATCTTCCATATTGTTTGTTGAGGTTCATAGCTACCAATTGCGGCAGAAATGGACGGCAAATAGTTTGGTACCTGTTCCGAAAATATGCGTTTAAAGGCTAAAGTATTTTAACATGGAGCTTACTTCACAGTGAGTGAATGTTGAGCGTTCAAAGTCGTACAGCAAAGACCAGATCACACAAATAACAAAGCTTAACAACGGCAATAAAACCGTCCCGACGGCAACTTTTGGAAATGGCAGCATAAATAACGGTTTTTCACCATTTACGTGATTACTATTAGATAGACTTTTATATAAAGGCAGCATTTTTCCGAAAATAATTTATATTATTCGTTTTGATTAATTATTACAATGTCCACTTTTCAAAACAAGGCAGAAGCTACTAAATGACGCCTTTTCAGAGGATCGGATTTACCAAAAGCTTACCGATCTGACCGCTAACCGTTATGTGGTGTGATGCGGGTATATCGAGAGCATAGAGCAGTGGTGTCCAACCGTTTTTTTCGATTTTTCGCCAAAATCGTTGCAAGGCAAAACTTAGAATGGTTCTACCAGTAAAAACTTTTCGTTCAACGGCGCAGCCCAAGGAACAAGTTGAGAGTGCTAAAAATATATTCACCGTTTGATTTTACGAAATTAAGATCTTTTTGACCTGGTTTGTCCGTGAATTTGCCGTGAACAGCCGATTCGCCATCATTTTTCGTCAATTCGCCAACCATTTCGTCAATTCGTCAATTTGAACCAGAACTAGTCCAAACTAGATTGAACTAGCTTGAACCGGTTTGAATCGGTCTAAACCGATTGGAACTAGTTCAAACCGGTCTGGAAGGAGCTGAGGCAAATTTGACCGAATACCTCCTCACACCCCTGACGGTGGCGCCAAATAAACACAACCTGTTTATATCGAAACCATATGTTGATGTCGGTTGATGTATGTACCACGTGCACGGTACGTTCTTTGTTTGTGCCAACGTAAAGTGAATAGCTCGTTTTGTGTTTATATGGCGCCACCGTCAGTGGTGTGAAGTGCTATTGAGAAGTGTGTGAAGTGTGACTGAGACTGTTGGGGCGAGAAAGACAAAAATTTGAACTTACGTCAGGGATGTTGCTATTATAGGCTCTACTACCCTTCCCATTGGCAGAGGGAGACTGTTGGTAAGAAGACAAAGTATTTTGTCGCAACCAAACTATCTTAATTTTTTTCGTGCTAAACGGTTTTTGTTTCGTGTTAAAAGGAAACAAATGTATGAAATAATTGCATAGCGTTTTGTCCGGACCGGGATACCAGCTAGGTGTTTTTTGTGCTAAGCGGTTTTCATGTTAAACGGTTCACTGTATAATGTATTGAAGAAAAACGCCAATGTTTTACGAATTATAAAACCGAATAGAAGAACTCTCAAAATTCTCGTTTGCTTTCCTTTTTTATAAACAGTTTTTTATGACGGTTCAGGAACAAACTAAGGAAGGCTATAAGAGAATGATAAAACCAGCACAAGATGAATTCATTAATAAAGTTTTAGTATTAACATAACAAAAGTTCAGAAATAATAATCCTCTACTGTAAAATGACTAGGATAGCTTTAGAAGTTTGGCAAAGTACTCGATTAATTACTTAAACATTTGGTTTTCTGTGCACAAGGATTCTTTTACTAACGAACTCACTTTAAATCATTCGAAGAAACATATTTTGAAACCAGAATTATTGTTACTCTGAAGCGCCAGTTCATCCACGGATTCAATCAAATCTGAAGATCCATTAGGCGTAGCTCGGATTAGAAAAGCTTCGACTGGGGTCATCAGAATAGCCAGAATCTTGGCGTGTTGCATCATGATGTGCATCGTCATCATCATGTAGCTTCTTATTGTCATTGTACAATGTAATTTTATCAATGAAAGCATGGTTAGCTTGCAGGTGGTTTGTACCACTTTTTTGCATAGTCTGCATCTCAATCAAATCGTGAGGTTCCTCGTCCACTCTGCGTAGCTTAGAGTTAAAGTCAAAGCTGAACTTTGGAGATTGACCTTTCGGACTGAAAACATCCGGTGTTTGGGTTCTGGAAGGTGTAGCCATGAAGAGATAACTGGAATTGTTGAGAGTCAACTGATTCTGTTGATCGATACTAGGGTGTGTTACAGAAGGCGACATGGCGAGGTAGTCGGATGTTATTTGGCCCTCAACTGTTGGAGCAGCATTAACGTAGTCCTGTAAAGTGGTTAATGGTCGGGCACCGCCGACCAGATTGGCATAATCTGGCCGACCTACCATATCCACATAGTCGTCTTTCTTCCGCTCACTGTTTAGCAAGTTATACGGGTTGTTGAGATCGGTGTAATGCCGCCGAACCGAGTCTTCTAAGAGATCCCCAAGAGATTCTTGTAAATCTGTAAATGACGGTCTAGAAATGGGGTTCATATTCCAGCAATCTACCATCACTTCGTATCTGTAAGGGTATTATGATCACTGATAGAAGCTACTATAGAAGCAAGGCGTTGATGAGCAACAACGAACTTACATTTGTTTGGTGGCGTATTTAGGGCATTCCATGTGGTATCCTGCTTGTATTTTCTTGAAAAACACGTCATCAGCTTGTAAATCTATAATTTCACAGGAAAATTACACTGTAGCTCTAAAACTTAACTTGAAAGTAAGTCGGTATGTTTCAAACACGTACCAGGATATGGGGTTTTGCCTAAGGAAAATATCTCCCATAATACAATGCCGAATGACCAGACATCCGATTGTGTTGAAAATATAAGATCTGAGATGGACTCCGCAGCCATCCATTTCACTGGCAAAGGACCCTATTGAACGTAAAGGGAGCTGTGGTTGAATAGGTTCATTGAATTGGCAGTATGATTTCAAAATTCAAAATGCTAACTTACATCGCCTTTCTTTTTGTAATTACCCCCATTCTTGTACACCTCTCGAGCTAAGCCGAAATCGCATATTTTGACTACGTTATTTTCGGCCAACAATATATTCCTTGCCGCCAAATCCCCGTGCAAGACCTTCCAAGAAATCGTTAATTCAAGTAGCGAGATATGCTTTTTTTAATTCCCAGGGGTACCTTTCTGGACCCCATGTACTCCATTCCTCTAGCAATCTGGAAACTCCAACAAAGCAGATCTTGCGTGCGTAGAGGACCCGCCGTACCGCGGTAGTCTCCTTTGAAGTTGGATCTCCAGGGAGCTTGGATTTGTGAGCCAGACGAATTGATTCCCATTGACTGGCCATTACTGTCTAAAGTATACAACATAAAATGAACGAAAAGATAGAGTACTTATCAACATCAAGAAATGATCACGATTTACAAAAAGTGGCAAAGCTTACCAGTAATTATGCAATCCGTTTCTGTATTCGCCGATTCTCTACGGAACGACGTATCAATTGCAAAGCGAGCTCGTGGGCTTGATACTTCAGGCGTTTGTGGTACGTCATAGCTGTCGTTGGCAAAGTGGACTACACTATATTTGTGTGTGTGATTTTCATTTGTTTATCCAGTTAAGAATCTAACGAACTTACTACCGTTGATCTTCAACCTCCTTATCGAATCGCTGAGCACCAATATTAGGATCAAGAGTGCCTTTAATGGGGTCGATTTGATTAACAAAATTTTCGCGATTACGGATTAAGTAGTGCTGTAGATTTCCGAACTTGCAATACTCTACGATGACCAATAACTCGCCTAGGACCCAAATTTTAAAATCTATGAAAAATTCTTAACATAGAAGTACCTTTAGCGATATTTTGGGTACATGCGCCCAGTAAGTTTACTACATTTAAGTGAGAGCCCAGATGAATCATGACTTTGATTTCGGAAAGCAGAGCTTTAAACGCTGAGTAATTCGCCTGCGATTTCACCATTTTCACGGCTACCACACTAATAGCTTCATTTGGTGTTATACCGGTCGCTTCTCCCTTCAATACTCGTCCGAATGCTCCAGATCCCAATTGTTTCCCTGTTATAAGCGTTAGCGTTTTCTATTTATTTGATACATTTCAGCAGAAGCGATTTGCTACCCAAGTGTAGCCGTTCCCGAGGGAACTCCCATTGTTTGTCGTATGGCAGTAATTCAGCTTGTTCATCAATGCCCAACTCCGGATTAATGCTAGTAAGATTGCCAGATAGAAATTCGTTCAAGTGTTTTACGTTCCATACAACCGCTCTTTTCTATAAGCATTAATCACTTAGGTAAAATCTCAAAACCACAAAGCCGAATAGTATACTTTTTCTTGCATTATCTTGTAGAGCAAGAGAGCTAATACTGCGATGAAAATAATAGCCGAGAAGACGACCCCAATTATTATTCCCGTGTTCACCGGTCGACGTTCTAGAAATAGTTTTTAATAATATGAGGAAGTGTGAATCAAAGGCTTTGTCACCATTAACACGGAGCACGAATGTTTTCTCTCGAATGACAGCTTTAATGGAATACTTGCATGTATACGTTCCCGAATTTTCCAACTTGATATATGGGAACATAACCGAAGAATAGGTATCCTCAGTTTCGTAATGTTTATATTCCTCACCGTCCTGTTTTGGTTGCATAATACGGAATTTCAAAAGTTACCATTGCACGAGAAATACAATAAGCTAAGTATACCTTAGACCATTCCACTGTGGGCACAGGTACTCCAGTGGCTTGGCAAAAAATATGCACGGAGTCACCAGGATAGGCAATTATGGTGTCTGGATGACTCGTATTTACAATTACAAGTTCTTGCAAAGCTGTAACCAAATATATAACATCGGTTTCTTCGTGGTTATGATTCATCTGCGGTATTACCTAAGACTTTGAGAGGTACATTCGTAGAGTTGTACTCAACGTTCTTCAAATCTACGGCTTGGCATTTATAGACACCAGTATCCGCTATGCTGATATTTGGAAAATTTAAAGTTTCTTGGAAAGTCGCTTCGTTCGTAATCTTTCTCGAAAATACAATTTCTAAGCAAGATACAGATTAGAAATAAACGAATGTGATGACGATAAGTCCTCAGACTTCTGCTATTCGCTAACCTGATGAAGTAGACCCTTCTTTCAACTTAATTTCTTTGCCTTCGTCATTGGTATAGAACCAGCTCACGACTTTCTGAAACTTGAATAAGGATACCGAACAAACCAAGAATGTGTTGTCTGCTTCTACTGGATTCTCGACCATTCCAGACAGCGTAAATCCGTTAAGTACATCTTGTATCAGATCATTAAATTAGATAAAATATAAAAGCGTAATCCTTTAATCCTTACCAGTTACCGTAACATCAACAGTCCCATTGTGGCATCCTGGATTACAAGCTTCACAGCTGTACTGGCCAGATTTCTTGGCAATATCAGTCATTTTACGTTGCACAGTTAAGTCATCAATAATCTTCTCATTTTTAAGGGATTCTTGATTGGCGGTATTTAACTAGAATATTAAAATTATTAAAACTATACATAAATTATAATATGTTATTCATAAAGTACAAGGACAAAATCACTGCTACAGTTCCATGGTGGAGCGCATGATCGGAAGGAAAACGTGACATTGGCTTTCGGGTAGGCTTTGATAGTACAAGTCAGGGTAAACCGTTTCCCTTCCTGTATCATGTCGCTATGTTCGTTAGTCAAAGTTACTTTGGGTCGATCTGTAATAATGAAGTTCAATATGAGTAACACTTAAGTAAACGCTGTGTCTAAGTGAATCCGACATACCTCTCACGTTGAGGGTAAGGTTGCGCGTTTCAGTCTTATCACCAGCTCTCGCGGTGAAAGTGTACACGCCAGCATCATCAAGCGATAGGTGAGATATAAATAGCATCGAGCTTTTTCGCTCTTGTTTAATCTCAAATCGAGGAAAAATGCCTGGTTTGATCACTTCTCCGTCCGGTTTTCGCCATATTCTCTCTGGGTCCGGATTTGCGTCGATGTCTACGACCCATTGAATATTCAGGGAGGCATTCTCAGTAATATGAGGTATTACATCCAATTTAATATGCGACATGGTGGGGTCTGCAGTTATTACAAGAAGCTAACTACTACTTATCCATCTAATAAGTTTTGGAATTACCGAAAATGTTGACAAGGGTAGAGGTTGACATGTTGGTACTACGATCGGTGACTCTACAAATGTATTCACCTCCATCTTCCTTTTTAGCTCTTTCTATTGTGAGATGACTGACACTGTTTTTGAACTGCGACGAGTTTTGAATGTCTATACGGGACGCATTTATTTTGAGGCGTACTTCCTAAAATGTACAAGTATATTTTTTAGTATTGTTTTCTCCTATTTGTATGACAACTTACGTTCCTGGCAACTTCAGATGGTAGAGTCCAATTCATACTGAAACGGGCACCGACGTCAACGGTTACGGAACATTTCAACATAATACTTCCGTTAATCATAGTATAGCCATTATTCTCATCTTTAATAATTGGCTGTGGAACACCTCCTTCAGGCTTAGCTAAAAGCAAATTTGCCATTAATTAGCCATGTTACAGACTCGGGCTTGGAAATTTACGAAAATCGTCACTTACCTTGGATGTGCACTTCCAGATTAACTAGGTGAACATCCCTGGCATAAGGCGCCGTTGCTTTGCATTCGAAATTATGTGAATGAGAGCTTACAGTTGCCGAGTCTACGTAAAACCCTATATGTGCTTTATATTTCCACGTTTCTTCTTTAGGATTCTGGACGGTCGGCGGATACATCTGTTAAGTATCAAAGTAGAACATGTACAAGAGATCAGACCGGACGTAACAAACGATATATCCCAAAATTTACGATGGGAGCTTCAGTATAAGCGCAAAGACAGTGGAAGGAAACTAGATTCTGATAACTGATGTCACAAACGAGGTAAATTACCTGAGTATTGTCTTGGAAGAGCATAATAGAGACATCCGGACTAGTTGGTACGCACGGTAAAATTAGTTGTAAAGTTTGATAGCCCGATATAGGCTTCCAGGTATCATTCTCGTAAGTCATCAAACTATTACTCGCTATAAGAAAAGTAAAAGAATATTTTTAAACAATGTACAATGAATCCATGTGTTTACTTTTTTAGAACACTATAATACCCTCAAAGTCATATTTGATTGGAACCTTATAGTCTTCGTTTCGAATGACCAGTAGGAGTGATAGTCGAGATCACGGAATGATTACGAGTAATACAGTCGGTATTTTTTTCACCGTATAGGTTCAAAAGATTTACTTACAGTTAACATAGACGAAGACCTTGGCTACGTTTTCAATGTCATTGTAATTGGCAGTGCCTTCGTGCAGGCAATAGAAGTACCCAGTATCAGCGTGAGAAGCCTCAGTTACTTCCAACTGGGCTATGAATCGATAGCCGCTGTTTTCATTGCTTATTGTATCTATAACTTTCCAGCGATCGTGAAACCGGCTATACCCAGTTAACTACGTTGATTTTTCTATATTATTAGTCATTCTTAGTGGCAAAAATACTATTTTACGTCTTCTGGTAAGGTGTGATTCCACAAAATGCGTTTCTTCCCTTCACATCGTAGTGAAATGGTATCATGGCTTTGCACAACAATTTCTCCCAAATTTCTTATTATACGAGGAGGACTTCCCAGTGCTTGAAACCTTCCTAAAAACACGAAACGCACATATGACATTCCCGACACTTTCTGAACGAGGAAAAAGCCGAATCCAATACCAAAGCTCAGAGAATATGTTAGTTACCGATCGAGCAGGTCCATATTAAGATGATTGATAACACCTCAAACTTAACGACACCCACGAAACCCATATCAACTCACAGGGATTTCCTTAAATCTTTGCACTGTGGAATCTGAACTGCCTGTGGATTTTTTGTCGTTCTAGTTCCTCGGAAGCGAATTGAGAAATCGGAAGCTGGTGGTGAACGAAGTAACCGTAGAGGAAAGAGATAACCTACAAAATGTGGTTTTTCTCCTTCTTCCTGTGTGTTTGGGTTTTAGAAGGTGAAATGTTCAGTCTGCGGCGTCTCGTTGTATTCAATATGCATTTCCGTTGTACTTTACGAAATGTAAGCATCTAAGCATTAGTGATATGTAACTATTTTGCACTTCGAAAACTTGGAAGGACAACAGTAAAATACCCATTTTAGTACGTTAATAAGCTTTATTGTTCGATTTATCATTGGCGGTACATTTTTGGTTATATTCAAGCCCACACCGCAGCAAATATACAAAACATCCATTTGGCTTACTGTTTATAAAGATCAGGAATAAAAAGCATTCGAGCCAAAAGAGCTTTTCATGCGTAACATACATTGATACTAGTGCATAATGCGACTGAATACTGCAATGGCCATCATTTGGGGGAATAAATCTGCTTGAGATTATAATAACTTGGTTCAGTGTTCTGTGCCATCGCAGAGGATCTAAAGATATCAGGATCGTTATTGAGGTTGGGATTTTTTCGACTCGGGCTAATAAAACCAGAATCCTGTTGGACTACATCGCGATGCAGCAATTTAAGAGGGGTATCGTCCGAAATTTCATGTATTCCAAGAGGACTGGCACAATTGGTCGTCATCAGTGTCATCTCGGCATCTGATTTATTACCGTCCAATTCGCGTGACTTGGAATTGAAATCGAAGTTAAACTTGGTTCGTTTGCCTTCCTGGATTACGTTGTCTGTTTCTTCTGCTTTGGACGGCAAGTTCATGAACATATAACCGCAATTATTCGCGGTTGTTTGTTGGTTGTCAGCAGCGGGGATTGGTGTGCTTAACACGGAAGGTGACATCGTAACATAACTGGAGATCCTCTGACTATCAACATCGATTTGTGGGGGAAGGTTGGCATAGTCAACTGGCCCTGGGGAACTGGCCACATTGGCATAATCTGGCTGACGAATCATATCCAAGTAATCCTCCATTCTTCGATCCTTGTTTAGAGAAATGTAAGGGTCATTAAGGTTGATGTATTGGAGCCGAACGGAGGCTTCCAATAATCCGCCGAGCCTTTCTTGCAGTTCGGTAAAGGACGGCCTTGAACGCGGGTCTAATTGCCAGCAATTAACCATTATATCGTACCTACAAAAAACACGAATTAATCATTATAAATTGATAGATAAGGACCTTTAAATAGAGTTAAAAGAGAAACTTACACGTCCTTGGTGGCGTACTTGGGACATTCCATATGGTAACCACTTTGTAGTTTTTTGTAGAGCATTTCATCGGCTTGCATATCTGTGTAAGTTCATAAAAAGAAATGTTTCGGGAATTTAATCAAAGTCTTAAGAAAATCTTAATTTTAATAATTAACCAACCTGGATACGGAGTCTTGCCTAAGGAAAATATTTCCCATAGCACTATTCCGAATGACCACACGTCGGATTGGGTTGAAAATACGAGATCTGAAATTGATTCCACAGCCATCCATTTTACAGGCAAGGGACCCTAGGACACACGTATATTGTGAATTTTATTTTAAAAAACAGTTTAAGTACACAATTAAGATAACTTACATCGCCTTTCTTCTTGTAATTACCCCCATTCTTGTACACCTCGCGAGCTAATCCGAAGTCGCATATCTTGACGACGTTATTTTCTGCCAACAATATGTTACGTGCCGCGAGGTCCCCGTGCAATACCTTTCAGAATATAATTAATGTAAACAATCCGCCAAGCTTCACATTCGGAAGTTCACTGAATTCTGTGGATTTAGTGAATAATGGATTAAGTTCGCTATTAACCTTTCTGGATGACAAATACTCCATTCCTCTCGCGATCTGGAAACCCCAACAAAGCAGATCTCGAGTGTTAAGTGGACCCGCTGTATCGCGGTAATCTCCTTTGTAGTTGGACCTCCATGGAGCTTGGGTTTGTGATCCTGATGAATTTATACCTCCCAATAATTGACCACTGCTGTCTACTTGATAGTTTGGCATAATGCTTCCTATAGTCACAGGAAAACTTCCTTTAGCCAACAACAATGTGCATATGTTGATTAAATACTTCTCTTCCCAACTACTTTCATTCGTTTCTTACCTGCAACGTAAATTGTTCCCGTATCGGACTCATTCGGAAATGTCGACGACGACGCTGAAGTTGTCGAGCAAGCTCCAGGACTCCGTGGTCCCGTTGAAGATGGTCGTAGAGGGTCTTTCTCGGCCAACCCAGCTGCACTGTTATTCCGTGAGATAGTTTATGTTTTCAGGAGTATTAAGTTTATTACTTCGCAGCAGCTGCCGCTAATACGGCATATTTCTCTGCACCAATAGTCGGATCAAAAGTTCCTCTAATTGGGTCAATTTGGCTAGTAAATTCATCACGGTGACGGATCAAATAATTCTGGATATTTCCAAACCTGCAATACTCCACAATGACCAACAACTCACCTACGAAAAAAACACAACATAAAAGACACAAAAGCCGTAAAAGACAGAAGCATAATTATACAAGAATTACCTTTCGTGAAGTTCTTGGTACACGCACCCAGTAGGTTTACCACATTTAAGTGTGAACCCAAGTGAATCATAATCTTAACCTCGGAAAGTAGAGCCTTGAATGCGGAATAATTGGCGTGTGTTTTTACCATTTTGACGGCTACCACCGTAATTTCTTCGCTTTCAGTGATACCCATCGCTTCTCCTTTTAAAACGCGTCCAAATGCTCCCGAGCCCAACTGCTTACCTATAATACAATATCATACGTTCCACTTAGAAATTCAAAACAGATGACGAAGTTCTACCTAGTTTTAGCCGGTCACTGGGGAACTCCCACCGTTTGTCGTAAGGCAGCAAGTCAGCTTGTTCGTCAATGGGTAAGTCTGGGTTAATACTACTGAGATCTCCGGAAAGGAATGCGTCCAAACTCTTAACATTATAAAACGATGCTCGTTGCTAAAATGTAAGCATGGTAAGTGAATGTTATAAGGAGGCGCCAAACTGTAAATACTTTTTCTTGATAGATTTTGTAGAGAAGGACTGCCAATAATCCGAGGAAAATTAAAGCTGCCAAAACAACTCCAGTAATCACTCCTGGACTTACCGATGTATGCTCTGCTGTATTAGATGATTGATAAAACTCAACACGTTCATTAAAAGTGCTTTTCATATATCACCTTCTACGGTGAGAGTAAACGTGATCTGATCCGAGCCAGCTTTATTTGTAAATGTACAGGTGTACGTTCCAGCGTTTTCGGGCTTTACGTACTTGAGATTGACAACAGATATCGCGTCTTTGGTGTCAATTGCATTGAATATTTCCCCATCCTATCGAAGCAAAAATTTTGCGGGAAATACTATAATCCGTGGTTATTCAACCAGTTCCTTAAGCCTTATTTGTTTAAGTTCCTTAAGCCTTATTTGTTTAAGTTCCTTAAGCCTTAAGGAACTTAAGCTTAAGTACCTTAAGCCATTCCACTGTAGGCAAAGGCACTCCACGCGCTTGACACATCATTTCCACCTCATTTCCTGGATTGGCTGTAACAATACCGTCCTGATAACTTTGGTTGAAAATCTCTGGAGCTTGCAAATCTGCAAAAGGTGCAACCTTTTATGTTATTGCTGGAATTTTTACTTAATTGCTTTACCTAAAACTGTGAAATGTACAGGCGTTGAGTTGTAAGCCTTATTGTCGAAACCATTAACTACTCGGCATTTATAAGATCCACTGTCTGCTTTCCTTATGTTAGGAAAGACTAAGGTATCCTCATAGGACAAGTCAGTCGCCATTCCTTTGGAGAAGATAGTCCCTATGGAGCACAGAAGAGTTTAGAAAAAAAAACTAAACTAAAAAAAGTCGCTTTTCACTGTACAGATTACCTGGTGAACTGTTCGTTCCATCCAATTTAGTTTCGTTTCCTTGTTCATTGGTGTAAAACCACTCTACACTTTTTTGGTACTTGAACAAAGACAAAGAGCAAGTCAATGTGACGTCAGTAGTTTCTGCAGGATTATCGCCCGGGCCGGTTAGTTTGAACCCGTCAGCGACGTCTAGTGAGGTATAAGGAATTAAACGAGGACACATATAATTTATATACTGAACGTTACCAGACACTATTAATTTAACAGTGCTATTAGTGCACCCGGTATTATTATTACAAGCACGGCAGAGGTACTCTCCCGACTTATTCGCTATCCCCATAACTTTATGTTGAACGGTTAGGTATTCGTTGCCCTTTTCTTCTTCACATTTTTCCTGGTTGCTTCCAGTTCCATTTAACTAAATTTTTCAGTAAAACTATATCCACGACAACGATGTTTGTAACAAGAAAGCTTACTGGGGTAAAATCGTTGCTGCAGTTCCACAGTGGAGAGCATGGTCGAAAACGGAACACGATTTCAGCTTTCGGGTAAGCTTTGATATGGCAAGTTAAGGTAAAATTTTTGCCGACTAGTAGAATATCTCTGCTTTCGCTTCGAAATTGTACCTTGGGCTTATCTGCGGAAGTTTAATATTGTTAGGTAAAGTTTGTAAGAGATGTCACATATCCGGATAGAAAAAGATCTCTTCACCTCTCACGTTGAGGGTAAATTTGCGTGACTCATGAATGATGCCAGATTTCGCAGTAAACGTGTAAACACCAGCATCGTCGAGAGACAGGTCAGAAATATTTAGCATGGAGCTTTTTCGTTCTTTTCTAATCTGATATTTAGCGTCCTGTTTGACCATGTCACCGTTCGGTTTCTGCCAGATTGTTTCGGGATTCGGATTGGCGTCGAAAGTCACAACCCACAAAGCACTGAATGTGGCATTCTCAGTAATGTTTGAGATTGCGCTTAGCTTAATATAAGTCTCGTTATGTTCTACAATTAGTACAGAGTACGAATTTTAGTTTGGAAAAAAAATTTGATATACCATTAATTTTTAGAAAGGTGGTGACGGACTCGTTATGTTTGTGATCAGAAACCCTACAAGTGTAATTGCCTTCATCCGTTTTGCTGACATTCTGGATGACAAGAGTGCGGTTAATTCTCCTTTTTTCCGCCGAGCCAATAGTTTCTCTAAGCATCGTTGCAATTGACCGATTTTCCTGTGCCCAATTATTTTTACCAAATATTGTATTTCTAAATGGAAACAGTATACCTTAGTGGCAACTTCCGATGCTTGAATCCATTCCACTTGGATAAGAGACCCGATGTCGAAAATTACGGAACAGATCAACGTGATATTCTCACCAACAGTAGCATAACCTTGACTTGCATCTTGAATAACCGGCTTTGGAAGACCACCAGGATGATCCTCTGGACAGTAACATAATATTTAGCACAGTGTACTCAGAAATTTCGCCACCAATAATTACTGATATAATAACGCGGCACTATTATTTCTGAAGCTCATAAATTACTAACCTAGTAGTGCATGACACAACGGAGCGTTACTATGCTGCGATGGTTTAGAGACAGAGTTCGGATTATAATGTGCACAATTTAAATGAGAAAAAAATTACTAACGTATGATTTGCACGGTGAAATCCAACGAATGAACATCTTCGGCGTATGGTGCTGTAGCTTTACATACATAACCGAAACCAGCGTGCGAGTTAGTTGCATGGTCGACATAAAACCCCCGGTACGGATTGAACTTCCATTTCTCCTCATTACTGCTCCCATTCTTAGGTGGGTAGAGCTGTTTGGGCCGTAAACACACACAAATCGGCGAGATTCCCAGCGCAGTGAAAGACCAAGGAACCGGGCGTAAAGCGAGAGAGCAAAAGAGAAAGAAAAAAATCAAAGAAATTAATATTAGAGTCAGGATTAGGTTTCTTATTTGAAGCTTAAACAAAAATAAGTGCAGACACGAATAGGCATACCTGAACATTGTCTTTGAACAGCGTCACCTCAACATCCGGACTAGTTGGCTTACACGGTATTTCTAGCGGCATAGTTTCGTAGCCGAAGAGTATGAACGTAGCTTCATGCTCGTATATCAACAAGTGAATACTCGCTGTGGGGGAAGTGTAAACAAAATGTATCACACCAGAAAGACAATATTTAAGTACTTCAAGAATAAAGCATTAAATAAATGTACTTACAGTTAACGTAGATGTAGACCTTTGCTACATTACGAGAATCGTCAAAATTCGTAGTGTCTTGATAAAGGCAATAGAAAAAGCCTGTATCGGTGTAATTTGCACCAGTCACTGTCAACTCGGATTTATAAGGGACATCGTTGGGCTTATTGAACGTATTAGACGTAGTATTTGAGCGTTGTAAAATATTGTACACGTGATCGAAATAGTGTGGCAACTAAAAGTAAAGTTTTTGAATAATTATTGCAAAGCTGCTAGAATAAATCTCACATCTTGGGGTACGAGGGTATAATTCCACACAACAGGCTGTTTTTTGCCTTCACATCGTAAAGAAAAGTTATTGCCGCTCTGGACAACTATCTCTTCTTTAGTGGAATCAATTTTAGGGGAGACATTATTGATTTGTTGGGTATTTCCTATTTAAGAAAAAAAATTGATTGTGAAAAGTTAATCCAATAAGACAAATCAATAACCTTGTGATTACCAAAAGAGCAAGTCAAAAAAAGTATAACTGCTAGCTCCCGAACATTAAATACATGCACAAAACCCATGTCATTGGAATCTCCGCAAACCCAGTGTACGACTGAACAGCCTCGCCGGGTCGATCTTTGCATATATAGCTTCAGTTATCTAAGAAATGACGAAGGAACCGGAAACCCAGTGGCAAGTAAGAGACCAGAGGAAACGTGCACCACCACTAAATCCTTCGATATTACCTCTTCCTGTTTGCTCTAACCGAAAAGGCGTTTGCGGGGACTTCAATTCTTGCTTAAGCTGTCTGCATATATCCGCTTCACTTGCGCTAGGAATAAATGGGAAGTAGACATACAAACTTGAAAAAAATAAGAAATTATTAAATCTGTACTTTTATAAAGATGTCTTGTTTTCTTAACTAAGGGAGTATTTGAAAAAAAGATAATGAACTCGTTTGAAGCCCGTAAGACGTAAAATCACTGCACTATTCGATGAGTTATGGTCCAGAAACACACACGAGGAACACCCATAAAATGCTGCAATGAAAACGGTATCTGAATATTAGTTTGCGTATTTGTTGTATCGTTTTTTGTTATTTCAGTGTTTCTAAGTAATTTAAACCTGTGCATGCGCAATCAATCAATGGTTGTGATAATTTGGATCCGTACATATCGAAGTGGATTATGGGAGAGACGGCATATTATTAGGATTGAGAAATAATTGACTGTAGTGCCGCAGAATCTTCAGTCAAATAATTGTCGGGATGCGAGAATTCGCCATTTCCTTTTGTAATGTAATTGCATGATTCAGAAAGTAGGTAGAAGTGTAGAAGTCATCTATTGTTGCGGGCCGTATAAGCGCTTTTTAAATACTTGGTTCCTCCGTTATTTGGTTTATTAAAATTTTCGGTTTTGACTGGCTTTCAGAAAAGGCGCCTAGACCTGAAGCTACGAATGGCTATAGCTACGAAATCCACAAAACTTCGCGAAATAGTATCCGTATTAGAAGCGTTTTAGATACTATATACAGAAGCCACAACGCTACAGCTTTTGGCGTTACCTACATAAAGACTGCAGTTGTAAATACGGTATTTTTAGATCTAAGAGTGAAGAACTGCGAGTTTCTATAGAGATGTTCCATACGATTTCTTTATTTCATTCGCGAAAATCATTATTACCTTTATTTTTAAGAAGTTGTCTTCAAAATCCATGGTTTAAGTAGCAAAAAATTTGAAAAGGAAGAATGAAGAAATGTTCATTGGCTTTTCGGAATGAAGAAAAGACTTGTGCCTTAAAAACTTTCGGTTTACTAATTCCCATATCGTCGTGGACCGCATCCAGTCTGTTTTCCGTAGGTGGCGCTAAAAGCTACAGCGCTGTGTGGACCGTATCTACAAACGGGTTGTGGGTCTCCTACGGCTCCTCTACTTTTCGCGGTGTTGTGGGATATTGTGTGGACTGTGGAGCTTACCGCTGGTTGTTTACAGTTTAGGTCTCAACAAGAACAGATTGTGTTCCAAACAATATCTCATTGCAGTTTAGCAAGTGCAGGTATCGCATTTGAGTTAGCATGAACTCATTATTAAGACGAACTTTCCTTGCACACAGCAATACTAAGGTACAGTACATAGCATAGCAATAACACAGTTTTGTTCTTCACTTCTTGTTGCATGTTGGCATGCTGACATTTCTCTTCGTTTGTAGGTTTTTCGTTCTGCAAAATCGGGTACATCAGGCTCAGTTTTTGAAACGACGAGGTTTATTAGAACTTCAGTTATATTAAATGAGGATGTCGATTCGAATCCCAAGCCTTTGCAAAATGATGTCATGCAAGAGATTTACGTTGGGCCTCTCAGCAGACAAGTTCGCAGTGTAAAGGTATTTTCACTATCTACATCCATCATTGGACTCGGAATGCAGCCCATTGTAGTACAGGTAAGTCGAGTACTCGTATTTTGTATGCTTCTGATAAGCAAATCTGTTTTTAAAGCAAATTGGGACGGGCCATCCAGGCTTGCTCATAGCGGCCGCATCCGTTGTAGGATTCTTTACGTTTGTCACACCATTTTTGCTCCATTACGTTACGAAGTCATACGTGATTCGACTTGTATATGATCCCACTACTGATACGTACACATCCACTACTATTCGGTTCCTTTTAATGAGAAAACATCTGAGTTTTAAGGCTGACGATGTACAGATACCCGACGTTCCTGGACCCTTTACTACCTTTAAAGTTAATGACACTCCCCTCTTTGTAGACCCTTCATCTTTTAGCCATTCGGATCATTATGGTAAATTAATGGGCTATGACAAACCTATTGATTTGAGAATTACTGATGTCAACACAGAATCAACTACTTCTGATAAATCCTCACAATCTTAGTGGTCAACTTTTGTAGTATTGTGTTGTATAAAAGTTATTGTTTGGCTTCATTACGATTTTGTAGTAGTAGCCTACTTTACAGACATTGCATACAAGGATCCGGGGTAGGGCCACAATATTAGAAGTTATCTAGGATGCAGACATATTTTTTTTGTTCTTACACATATAAGGATATGTTTGAAACTCTTTATGCTTTTAGGACTTAGCAACGCGACTTTTTTTAAATTCTTGAATTTCGATTGCAAGATAACCCAGCATTCCTGCTGCTAGCGTAGCCAAAATAATGTACAGTTTGATATTCACACACAAATAGGTGGTGTAAATGTAAGCGATAACAAAACCCAGCGACTCCCATAAGCGGTAATTACTGAAGGCTGCTTCTTCTTGGTTTTTGAAAATAACTCCATAAAAGGCTAAATACAGATAGACGTACATTAAAAAATACATAGTTATAGGATAGAATGTTACCATTAATTTGGGTCTGCCAAATGGAATCACCCAACCCCCACAAAGCTGCGAGGACATAAAAGGTTGCGGGCTGCTCCCGGTCGGGATTCCACGTTAAGAACGTGATAATAAGCGCGAAATTCAGAAGACCGCCGAAGATGAAAATCGGCACTCTTCCCAACATTTTAACTAAGACTCCACATCCTATCGACCCGAGTGCATCACAGACTCCATAACAGATAAAAACGTAACCTACATTTTTTACTCCCAAGGAACATGTTATAAACGCCTGGAATGAAAGACAGTTATTTTATTTAAAAAATTTAAGTAAATAGTTTGCTTACGCTGGAAAAATCAGCTGAAATGAAGGCTTGTTCAAAGCCGGACCAGATTGTTAGCGGAATAATTAGAAGCTGATAGGGATGCTTCATGTGGCGAAACGTTGCTACTAAAAGTTGCAAGCCTGACTTGCCCGTACTGCTGCCTTGTCGCTCGTTTTCTCCAAATCTATTTTTATTTTATTTTTTAAAGAAAAATTGATTCAAAACGTTCATTTGTTGGGCTTTACCTAGAAAGAGAATCGAGCAAGAACACGATGATAACGGTGGATGACAAAGCGCAGGCCAAAAATATTCCCGCCATCGAAAATCTCTGTTGGTCGGTGATAGGGCTAGTAGTAATTGTTTCAACTGTGACGTTTGTTGAGGCAGGTAATGGGCAGGAACCTGCTCCGCATATCGCGGTACTGGTGCTGTTAACATTGTCATCCTTTCCAGTCGAGAGCACTGAAAGTATAAGAAAATTATTTGTTAGGCATACATTTGTAGTTCAGGTGATTGTCTTCTGGCTCCGAAACCCGTTCTTTGCAAGTGTGTTACTTAACCCAAATCCATAGCCCCGTTGTTGCTACTTTCTTTTTACGAGCCATAGAAGGGGCCCATTGCGATAGTATAAAACTGTTTCTTTTACCTAACGAAGAAATTAAGTTGCCCCAGATTTGGGAAGACTGGAAAAACATGAAGAAAAATCCGAAAAACCGGACTATTGTTGCTTCGGATGATGGGTTATTCGTAAGAGCTGCGTAGCGGTTTCCCGCCTAATAGAAAATAAAACCCCAAAAATTATCAGTACTGGAGGTAGCTGATTTGGAAAGGATCTAACCTGGGTAAGGTACGTGCACTTGGCGGACCACATGGGAGCTGCCCCTAGGCCAAGAATGATAGCGGTGGGGATAAGACTTGCAAAAGACGGTTCGAATTGCGCTCCGATGTACGCCGAGTAGCATAAAGTACATATGGCCAATGTCCATTTGCATTTGAGGTTTTTGATCATTACGGTAGGTACAAACATGCAAGACAAGATGAGCGCGCCATAGATGCTTGACAGTGAATATGTTCCTAATCCAGCATCGACGTTGATCGAGCTCTATATGCAAGAAAACACCTATAACATGAAATCAAATTGCCTGAGTACATGTAAAATAATACCTGTAAGTTGGCCATGCTTTGGAAGGCGGTGAAGAGGAGCACAAAGGCGAGACTAATAATGCCAATATTTTTTAAGATGCTTATTTTTTCAATTGTTATTTCTGCCTCGTTCATCTCTGCTATAGGCTTCATAGCTCTCTCTACGAAAGGATAGCAAAATAATTCGCGTAAAATTTCGGGGAAGCTGGGTTTTGCACGTGCTGGGGCTTGCTTCCTTTGCCTAGCTGTTGGTGCCATATTGTCGGTGTGATCCCCAATATAAGACCCGTTGGTCACTCCGTGGGAAGACGGAGCTCCCGCGGAAACTCCCATGGTAGTAGGATATAGTCACGGACCTGGAATTGAAAATACAAACTTTGATAGCGAAGTCGAGAATTTCAAACGCTTGTTGTCAGCAATTATGTTATGGATTACTGCTGTAGTCTTTAATGAGACCCAACTGAGGCCACCAGAGAGCGACAATAGCTGCAATGACCTGCCTTAGGTACGGTAGGGTATGTTTCCTTTATACAATAGCATATTTACATCCTGTAGCATTGAAACCCTTAACCACCGTAGGTTTGCACAGTAGGATAACAAGGGTATCTTCCAGTGTAAAGAGTAGGCTAAACTTTCAGTCCCGAGAGTAGGTCCAGATAAAAGGCGAGTATATCAAAGGGTAAAATTCTCAAACCTCCTAACGCGGTTTTAAAAGGTAACGACGGTTTACAAAAAGCAATGCAGGTCAGACCTTAGGGTCAATCAAAAATTCCCCGGAGTATTGCGGCCAGTCCCCCGTTTTGTGAATGTTTTGTTCTCGGATGGAACCCTTTTTTATAGTAGATTAGGAATTGCGAGGGCATGGGCAAGTTTGTGAACCCAGAACCTCCCGTGTTCCTTCGCCCCCGCGCATCATCTTGAGACCGAGAAAGTCGGTCAACAAAACCTTACGTTGGAAGATATACCCTTTTTGTCCTACTATTTTTTAAAAGTTTTCCTAAACAAATCGTATTAGGATCCAACAGAAATTCTAAACAAAGAAAACTGAATCTAGAAATTATTTAAAGAAAAATTGATATCTAAATGGATCGAAAATCCTTCCTCTCTACTTGATCTATGTATAACTCCCAATCATAAGCCCATTTGCGAACTTGACAGTGGCACACACATTACGTCTACTTTAATCCGATTGCGTTGTGTCCATTTTCCTACCCTGAGCTACCTTTACCGTATCAACAAGACCTCTGATCCATGACGTGCCGACCGCAATAAGCAAGACCGCACTACGCCACATCTTCTTTCAATGTAGATGGTTAAATAAATTAAGAGCTACGTTAATAAGACGCTATGTTAACTCTCACGACTAATACCTAGCTAGACGGGACAAGTTAATGATCATCAACTCCGAGATAATCCTTATAACTGAGTTAAATACATGCAAATGCAATGTCTTTAACTCAGGTAGAAGGATTAACTCGAGTTGAACTTGTCCCGTCTAGCGTAGGTATAAATGTATGTAGGCTACATCTCAATGCGTGCTTATCTCTTACTAATGTAAAAGCATTCCAAGTAGTCATCGCATTTATAAAAGAAGCAATTTTACTATACGAAGAAAAAAGGGCCATGTTTTAGACTACTATAAACTACCCTCTCGTGAATTGTTTCTCATTTTAGTTTATGTAAGTGCTCTTCCTTTTAATGTTCTTTCAGCAAATTTGCCCGCCAGTAGCTATACGCTCACGCTGGTTTTTTAAATCGAAAGTCGTATTAAGGCCCAGAACGATTTTCGTATTTACAATAAAATCAACGTGTTTTGCTCCAAGTTGTCGACCTTGCTCCGGTGCCCTGTATTCTCAGTAAGGTTTTATGTATCACATGTGAAATCTCGAGAGTTTTACAACTGAATTTAAGAAAACATTCTTACTCTTCTTAAACACAGCGTTCTTTCGCTTTCCGATCACGGATACTACGCGAAACAGGAAGGTATTCGTTAGTATTCACAATGAAAACAGATCACAATCTAAAATGGTTAGAATTATTGATGCTCACGTCTAAACACGTTAGACTTCGGTTTCCAACTGAACGGGAAGGCAACTTGCATCTTTAGTGACTACGGTGTGACTGGTAAGCGAAGTCTGTTCCTACTTTTTAGAAAGTTGTTCCTTAAAGCCATTAAGGTGGGGGCTACAATAGAAACATGAATAGAAACGAACAACCCAGTTTAGTTGGACCCGGGTCAGTTCCAATACGTCCAGAAAGGTGTGTACTTTCTTACGGGGAATTTCGACTAGTTGCGATTTCAGCGTGCGTGTTGTCCATGCATTGCGTCACATTTTACATTCCTCTTTTATTCCCTTGATATTTTGTCAGGAACGTGGATTAAACTCAAGTTGCAAGTATACGTTTTTTAACAGATATACCGGTCTTATTGTGTGGAAGGTTATCTTTAGTGGTTTACAACCAAGATTAAACTTGAGGTATATAAAGCTTAACTTGACGAATTCGAAAAAGACGCGCATTTTCCTTAACAAGAAACTGGTCGGTAGAATTTGTGGAGTAGAGAATAATAACGTAGTGTTAAGCAATATCAATATTTGTTTTACCACAGTAGTGTTGAGTTAGAGTTTTGGGAAAAAATCGCGGGAACTTTAGGAGTAGTCTTGATGTTTTTTTTTACTTCCTTTGAGGTTTCAAGGTTAGGAAATGCAGGATTTTCTCAAGGCTAACTTGATAAACTACCAGTTTACATTCCAGTACTGAGTTCCGCACATTTGTATCAGCGAAAACTATGTTGCAACAGCAATACCATTCTTGCCATATACTCTGCTAAACAGAGCCAGGTATTTTCAAAAGGTATACGCAAACCCCTTTTCTGGGCCTCCCCACCCCGTTTGTAGGGACAATAATTAGGTAAATTTCGTGTTATTTTTTTATTGCAACTTAAAAAAAAAAACAGACGTCTATCTTTACATGAGTCAAAAGCATTAACTAATTTTTCTACATCAATTTCAATATCCTGATGGAGAAACATACAGGCAAGACCAGTAACCCAGGTCGAAAAATGGTTGAAATGACGTCGCCGACGTTGAAAGTTGGCGTCACTCTGCGACGTCAATATTACTTGAAAATTGACATCGAATTTGACCGCATACATTGACGTCGCTTGCAGGTTGAGGCGATGTCGCAAAGAGCCTATTTCTGCGCGCCGGTTAAGTCAAATATCTGGTCCTGAGAGAATGTATATTTTGTGACTCTAGATCTAGAGTCACCAAATATAAATTCTATATCACTTAAGTCGCTCGCGTTTGGCCCGTTGTGTTTCGCAAATAAGTTGATGTGGCGCAGGGCACTGAACGATCGCTTATATATTATAAGGATAGGAAATTTTGAATTTTGCCAGAACACTTCATTCGTTCTTCAGCCAGAACACTTCATTTGGTCTCCTCTATAACATATTTTTGTTTATTTTTTCGTACCTTAGTCCCTCTTTAAATTCGGGTTCCGCATGGGAAAATGTGAAGCAGCACTGTCGCTTCACATCCGCGATACGGCATCTCCTTTCCTACTTCATATGAAAACGGTTCCTAGGCTAGAGCCATTGGTCCATTCGAAAAGTTCAGCGGCAGAAGGGACGTGATCAGCTGTTGGGATTGTTGAAAGGAAAAAGCCTCTCTTCGCAGTGCCTACGTGTATTTTTACCGCTTTTATAGTGATTTTATTCGCGTACTGAACGATGAATTCAGATGACCAATGGGAGTTCAATGCTCCTAAGTTTGTAGATTTTGAAGCCGGAAATCTGCACGAGGGTAATGTGGATTATTATTTTGGTAAGTTTGTTTTTGGATTGGAAGAACAAAGGTCGAGGAAAAGAATGTGCAACGTAGTGGTCAAGGGAAGGGCTTTTTATCCGTCTGCTAACTGGCTCTTTTGCTATGTTCGTCTTACAAAGTTAAAGAATGAACACAAGTGTAATTAATTACTTTCAGGCTGCTGTTTTATTATTTTAAATTAATAGGTAGTGTACTCGATAATCTATTATAACGTGGTAATTTGGAAAAATTTCTTACCATACGTTTATTTTTAATTATACAGAGTATGACCATGAGTCAGGTGGATTGGTTAAAGAAGACTTTTCCATTTCGGATTCCACTGAGTTAGCCAAGTCGGAACATGCCGTGCATAATTATAACAAAGGCGACATGTCGGTAAAGGAAGAGCTGCGTTATGAATCCTCAAACACAGATGACGCTAACTACCCCGAGGACGAAGAGTTTCGGGCTGCAAGTGAAGTAGAAGAATACGGTACTGCATCTCATGCCTTAACAATTCCTAAAATCGCTTTATATAATGCTATTTTTCGGTTAGAACTCTATGAAGTCCAATATGCCTGTGCTAGGCGATCATCTGTATGTGGAGCCGAGGAAGTTTTGTTGGCTGAGCATAGGTAAAGCTTTTCTAGGGTGTATTACCTAATTACCATGTACAAATACATTTTATAGCCCAAAACTTGAACCGAGACGTCGCTCAGCTTCCGTCAGTAACAGGGCAATCCTGGTTGCGGAGACTCCTGAAGTTTTGCAGTAAATAAACTTTGTTTCTCATTACTCCTGGCAACCACTGATTTACTATTTTGTAGGAGAATTGAATCCCGTTTGGGTCGCAAGTTTGTTGTACAGCAAGCCCTGTCCCGAAATTTAGCATTTGACGATGAAGAATCAATCAAAGAGAAAAGTATTGGAGCCAGTGTCAGCAAAAGCCCCATGGAAGACGATTCTCACTTAAGTAGACTCGACCGCAACTTTGCATCCATGCTGAGACAGCCTACCCCAATTTCAAACAAGGTAAACCGACATACCCTTCATGCTTAGGCCGGATGCATTAATATTTCGTTGCAGCATAAACCGGCTTCCCTGCAATTGACAGAACCACAGCCATTCCAATTTGCTGCAGCTAAGCCTAAACTTAAGCCAGTTACCATCAAAGGAGATGCTGATTATACCTCTTTCGCTGAAACTGTGTTGAAACTCCAGAAAGCTACTCCCGATCGTTTCCGTTCTAGACCAGCAAGTACGTCATGTCACGCATAAAACTATGTTTTTGTAATTTTTCTCTGGTACCTAGGTCATCGTCCGGAGTTTCCTAAGCCGACTGTCATGCCTCATTGCACCAAAGCTCAGACGCCCAATTTTGCTACCAGTAAGCGCCAAAGACCAATTCATGCCATATCTAGGGAGGAGCAAGAAGCCAAAGAGCTGGAAGAAATCAAAAAGTAGATTTATGATTCTTAACAGACATATTTTGTTATATGCAAAATTTTAGGCACCAATTCAAAGCTCATCCAATCAAAACCGAAGTGGTAAAGCAGAAGCCCGTGCTACCTAAACCTGCACCTCGCCCAGTTACGCGCCCACAGCCTTTTAAGCTCTCAGAACCAAACCCTCGCAGGGTATTTTTCTTTTTAAAATTAACAGCATTTCAGCTTGTAACCTTTATACCCTAAATGTCTAGGTTCAACTTGTACAAGACAAGCCTACATCTCATGTTTTCCATGCTCGTCCTGCACCCATGAAGGCGTTGAAGAATTTTAAGCCTGTAGAGCGTCCATCGACATCATGCACTGTCCCTCAAACCCCCAATTTCTCCGCCGCTGGAAAAGCTGCAATGGCCGCGCGACGCCGCGCACCTCCCGCGGTAAATGCACGTTCAAAACAGGTTATTTTTTTACAGTCAATATATTTTCGACAGTATGGTTCGACCACTAGCCTTAATTCAGCTTCGAGCTCAAGCCAGCACAGTGATGACGGACAACGGCCTCGCTGCACGAAAGCTGAGCCTTTTTCATTCGCTGAAAGAGAGAAGTACATGCTAGAACGCAAGCAAGAACGTATTATGAAAGTAAGCCTTTTTGAAAGATGATCTTTACTAGTTTACTCTGTACATTATTTTTCTCAACTTTGTTCTTATTAGCAATTGGAGGAAGAACGAAAGAGTCACCAGTTCCATGCCCATCCCGCTCCCAATTTTTCGCGTCCGAAAGGCATTCCAGCTCGTCCGGTTGCATCCGCAACTCAGCCAAAGCCATTTCAGCTATCGGCTGACACCTTGGGTCAACAGAAGCTAGCAAAATTTCAAGCCGAACTAGCCGAGAATGAACGCAAAGCGCGTGAAGCCGCGATGTTCAAGGCGCATAAACCGGTAGTTTTGGAGAAGGCTCCGTTTATCCCTGAGCGTCCTGGACGCATTCTGGATGATGTGACAGAATTTAAGCTGAATACGGAAGTTAGAGCTGAAAAGCGTTTGGAATTTGACGAGTTTGTAAAGGCAAGGGAGCAGGAAAAGCTAGCTGATATGCAACGAGTAAGTTCGAGTACCCCAACAGACACACTTTTTAATTCAGTTCATATAAAAAGGCTGAACAGAACCGATATCAAGCAGAAGAAGAAGAAAGAATGCGTTTGCGTGCACAAGCCGTTGTCAAAGCTCAACCTATTCGTCTTTTCAAAGCTGTGGAATTGAAGGGTTCCGAGCGTCCATTAACTGTTCCCCAGACTCCGCAATTCCGTAACCGCGCCCATGAACGTACTTTAGCTATGGACGAAAATTCATTAGTTAATAACGAATAGTTGCATCCTCTACTTCTTTTTTTATCTTTTGTATGTAAGCCATCGAGATTATTTTTACAATTTCTAAGTTTCTGGGCTCACAACTGGTTTCGGAATTGCTAATACGCTCTTGGAACTGAGATTCCTGTTTTATTCATGTATGGTGTAGCCTAACTTGATGTAGAGTACCTTTTTATAAACAGCTTTCTACTGCTAATAAATTTGGTAACTTCGCACTTTATGTTGCCAATTGTATTCGTTTAAACTTAGTTACATTCTTAAACCGTTCAATTTAATGTGGGTATTCTTATTCTTCTTTTGCAAGGTACTCTAGAGCATCTTTGATGCCTTGATAGGTTTCGCGTACACTTGGCAGAATTTCCTCAGCTGGTAGAACAAACCCACTGCCCAGTTCTATGCAGTAGGAGTACTGAGCCCCTGCTTCACCTTTAGCATAGTCGTCGGAACCGCCCGTAGCAACGTACAAGGCATCGCCAGCTCCTCCTATGCCAAATTGGGTGTGACGTTCTTTAGCAAAACCTTCTGCCATAATATTTGCCAATTTCCTCAGTTGGTCAATGTTGTCAGGAAAATCCTACGAAAAATATGGTACAGACGAATTTGCTGAGAAAAACATGGAACCCTATACTGTGGAGTAGCCCCAACCATGCAGGATTTGGTTTCCGTAAGAATGGAAGCTCAAGTACGCACGCAAGTTTGGCTTCAAGCTAACGAGGTAATCGGCCATGGCTTTTGTTTCAGGTTCGGTTAACGGTGCTGTTCCTGCGAACGTTTCACTACAAGGATTACTCGAAGCTCCCAGCTCAGCAGAGTTACTCCAGTGGAAATTAAAGTTCCTATTCGGATCTACACCGGAGCAGCTCGACCCGGGAAGTTTGGAGCGCGTTTTGCGCCAAAAACTGTAAAAACTGCTTAATAAGAAACCTGTAGCGTAATTATAGAATATATTCGATACCGGTCGGTTGAAAAGGTATAATCGTAACCGTCAGGGTTAGCTACTGGCAGGATATAGATATCTAGTTTGTCGAGTGGTCCGCTTCCTGTAAGGTTCTGTTCCCGGAGAACTTCCTGAGCGATGTAAGCACACGTAGGAGGCGAGATCCATTCTCGGGCATGAATACCTAATGTCACATGATATCATATGATTGTCTTAAGTTGTTTTATCATGTGTGCGTAATATTGGGGCATTCTCCCTTGATATAATCTTAGCAAAGGTTTACCACAGTCAATCCAAACGCTGGGTTTAGCAGATGACTCAGTCGATTTCGTGCCGATTTTGGCTAATAGCATCTCCCGACCCTCGGAAGAGGTACCTATTGATTCAAGCTGCAAAAGTGGCAGTTAAGTTAAAATAGGTTCAGTTGTTGTTAATTATCCAAAGTGTTGTTTTTTGTGTGTAAACGGACCGTTAACAGCTGTGGGTAGACAATTTGAAGAGTACGAAAGAATTCATGAATGGAAGCTGTTGGATGGAACTTGGAATAGTCAAAGACGTCTTCCTCTCGAGTCACCCGGCGATGTTCGGGATTGACTGTGGAGATTAGTTTGTGTAAATCAGTTGTAAAAATTTCCGGAGACATCTGCAAATTTATTCGGAATTAAAAATACGTATGCAAAGTAAGAACTTTTAAACTTACCGATCTCAGAACATTCTCCACCGATTGGTAGGTCTTCGCTGGCATTGCAATTTCCATGAATGGAGATGAAATTCTTGACTCTTTGAATACGAGTGCATCTTTATCATTTTGTAACCAATTTAGGAACTCAAAATGAATTGGCTGACTGGGTTTGACCCTTAGCACGTGATATCCATTGTACGTTTCAGCGATAATTCCGGGTGTGAGTATCAAAATCCACCAAAACCACTTTTCTAGCATTTTCTGTATTTAATGCGCCGTTTACAGGAGCCCACAATTTCAACAAGTGATGTTCCAATGTTTATCGTACACGTCTTACTATAGCTCACTGTACTGACGGACAGATACGTCATAACATACAATGCATCACCACATCGAATTATTTCCACCTGTCGCATATGTGGCCCCATTCAGGCTAGCAAGATGCTTATCCACAGCCTCCTCGTTATTGCAGTGATAATGGATATTTCTCTTTATGTTTTTATTTACATGTTTTTTCATTCTCCAGAACTCATGAGGTGGTTCAGAAATAATCATAAGGTTATGCTGTATGTCCTATGATTATTTTATTTATGTTCGTTTCTTTAAGAAAATAAATGTTTGTATACCTGTGAATTTCGGGCATGCTTCTAGCTAGGTGCATGAACTCGTAAAGCGCCAGAGATCCGTCATTATTCAAATCAGCGGCATCCAATAAACTTTCAACGACATGGGCGGTTTCGCCAGGTGAAAGAGCATGTGTGCCAGTAAGTTTTCGCAACAGCTCTTGCATGTCATTCATTCCTAACTGCCCATCGCCATCCATATCTAGAGAAACTGTCCTGCGTTAGTGTATTGCGAAATCCCATTGCAGTTTTACCGAATACGCGGAACGCATAGCAAGCTTTGAGTTCAACTGTTGCATTAGTACTTAAGACGGACAACATATCCAAGAAATCCTCGAAGCTTAAAGAATCGGGAGCTGTCTCACAGGGGGTAGATGCAAATAGTCCCAACAAACGATCAGCAAAGGGGTTGGCTCGCAAGATAGGTAGTTCCACTAAAGCGGAAAACGGAACTCGCATTTCGCGCCAGTTCACGTCTACACCCACAAGATCCCGGTAAATAGCACACGCCCTGTTTTGGTGGAATTAAGTAGGGGTACATGGGTAAATTAAGTATCCTACTTTTGCAATTGATCGCGACTAAGGTACGTGAGTTCTACATAATCCTCGAGTTCTCGCCGAGTTAACCCCTGCTTGCCTGTCTGACCCATTATCCACGATTACTTTGACCGTACAATGACCAAAACTTGCATTTTATGTTCTACTCTTGGGAAGTGAGATTCCCTGCAGATGCGCAACTATTCTTCATTGATCTATGCGCTGTGGGATGGTTCGATGTCCAGTTCGCGCCGCCACCGAATTTTCGTCCAAGTGCTGCATCGTAACGAAGCCAATCTGTCCCTAAAAGGTAACCCTTTCAAACCCTTTCAATTTTAATTTCAACTCTTCTCCGAGTATCCTTTTCACTTAACTTGAAGAGCTTATAGTTTGATTTATTGTACAAAGGGGAGTAAAATGTACGACACCGAAAGGAAAAGATTGCGTTATAACATTTTCAGAAAGATCTTAAGCATGGGTTATCCGTATTTACCATATTAGACACACTGAGTCTGTGTGTTTAATATTTTTTTCTACTGTAATCTTATTTTTTAAGGTGTTTTATTTGTGAGTGATCTCTGGTTTGGTTTATCGAGAAAAAAAACTAATTACGCCGTTTCGGGTCCCGGCACCACAACGCCAAATAAAACTCAATAGGTGGCGTATTTTGTGATAATCTCAGCTCTGGGTCACGTGATATTTGTTTTTGTCGTCTTAAAAGTAACTTTTCAGTTTTTGTTTAAATATTTGTTACCAGCATCGAAGCTGAATTCTAGCAAAAACTGACTGAATCCAATTGTTAGTCATTATGTGAAATTTCCGGACGTGCAACAGGCAACAGTTAATTCAACAGAGAAAATAAGGTACTAACGTACATTTGACATATTTATAAGCAAAGTTAATTTTAATTAAAATTAAATTAACTTTCCAATTAGTCTGTTCGGGAACAGGTTAATAGCGCTTTTCCGGCTTCGTCCCTTTTTCAGTTGAATTTATTAAGCCTCGCATTTTTCAAAATGGGCTCTAAAATTGAAGAAGCACAAGAATTAATCAAGCAAGCCGAAAAATAGTAAGCTTTTGGAAGCTCTAATAAAAGCCCCTATCAAATATTGAAATAAAATCTTTTCGTTAGTATGAAAACATCCCTTTTGAAATGGAAGCCTGATTACGAGCTAGCTGCTGATGCTTACGGCAAAGCAGGTATGTAATAGTCTTTTTATTGACGGCAGCACTCGCATACTAAATTAATTATCATTTTGTCAGCTACTTGTTTTAAGAATGCCCGTTCGCTAGTACAGTCGAGGGATTGTCAATTGAAAGCCGTCGAATGCCATAAACAGGCGCGCTCGTTCTTCTCTGCTGCTAAGTATGCATAAATGAGGCTTATGAAAACCCGTAATATAGTAATGGTAAAAATCAAGGTGTTTGGAACAGGCTGTGCTGTGTAGCAGAGACCTCAATGATTTTGACTCGGTCGTGTCGCTGTCAGACCGAGCCTGTAATTTGTATTTAGAGCACGGTACACCGGACACAGGCGCCTTAGCATTAGACCGTTCAGCAAAGATCTTGGAACAGCATAAGCCCGAAGAAGCTTTGCGACTCTACCAACGTGCTATCGACGTTACAATGGTCAGTCGAGGAAACGTGAAACGAAAAACCCTCGAAAAAACTTTTTTTCTACCAACATTTTTAGATGGAAGATCGACCCAGGCAAGCTGCCGAATACGCAAGCAAAGCGGCAAGAATCTTGGTCAAATTGCGTCGTTATGAAGATGCCATTAAGGCTGTTTTGCGTGAAATGGGCTATCATCAAAGTGGCGAAAATCCTGCCGCTCTAAGCAGATTAGTTGTCTGTCTAATCATGTTGAATCTTGCGGTAGGCGACCCTGTGGCTACCTCTCAAGCTTTTCAGCATTGGGCATCGGCTTGCCAACCGGAAGAAGTAAGACCTGCTTGATTTAAACGGGGAAGGATAGTTATTTAAGTGTTTTGTAGTTGCAAGTGGCTGATCGTTTGGTTACAGCGTTTGAAGAAGAGGATGAAGATGAAATACGGGCTGCCTTGGCTTCACCATTTATTCGTCACATGGATGTTGAATACGCAAAACTCGCCAAAGAGATTAAGCTCCCGGAGGGTATCAAACAACCAGTTCGAAAGAATATTGATTCCACAGTACAAGATATGGGAAATGCATTGTCCGATCTAAAGACATTGGAAGAAGAAGAAGAGGGAGAATATGAAATAGAGAAAGACGTCCAAGATGCGACTGAAAAAGAGAGGATGGAAGACCAAGTCAAAAACACTTTTGAATCGAAACAAGTTGAGCCGTCTGAGGATAAAGGACACCACGTAGACGAGGATGAATTTGACGAAGGTTTATGTTAGGCCAAACTCTGGCATTGATTTTCTAATTTATGGATGTGCTTTGTACATGTTTATTTCTTGGCCAGCCTAAAATAATTATACACTCCTTTACGACTGGAATCTATAATCTTTTTTTCATTATTTTACGGATGGGGTTAAAAAAATCAAATAGCCAGGATTGGTTTATATATAAAGGTGGCGGTGTATCGTTAATAGGATTAATACCATACAAAAGCATAATCTTGTTTCAAGACTTCCTAGTATGCGTTACCTAAAAAATCGTATTTTAGGTATTCCACTATTAGTGGTAAGGGAGCAGAAGGAAATACTGTACTCTGTTTCCCGGTTTGTCATCCTTTACAAGGCATTTTAGCCATGCCACCGAAGGAAGATCCCGAAGTGACAACGTTAAAAAGTGAACTTCAAGGTCTGTTTGAAAAAGTCAAGGTAATTCTTTCGTCAGGAATTTTTGCAAGAGTATTGGTAAATCTTGGGTCACTTGATCAATTAGACGCTGCAAAAATCTGCCGGTGATGTTACGTTGAATTCCGTGTGTGGCGAAGTGGCAGGTGTCCCTAGAATTCGATTATCTACAAAGAAGCTATTAAAAGGCCATATTCACAAAGTAACGGCATGTCATTATTCCGGAGATAGCAGGTCCCGTTTCGTTCCGCGAAAAAGGAATTCATTGACGATATTTTACGTAAATTACAGGCATCTTGTATCGGGATCTTTGGATGGCAAACTAATTGTATGGGACACATGGACTGCCAATAAGATCCAAGTTATTCCGTTGCGCTCTGCTTGGGTTATGAGTGCCGTTTTTGCTCCCTCGGGGAATTATGTCTGTATGTCTAGTCTTACATTCGTTGTCCGTAAATTTTGTCATTTTATTTTCTTAATTTTATATTTTATTCAGCTTGCGGTGGTATGGATAACATGTGTACAGTATATGATTTGAACAACCGTGATGCATCTGGCTCAGCGAAGATTGTACGCGAGTTGGCAGGCTACGAAGGTTTCTTGTCTTGCTCGAGGTTTTTGGAGGACAAGAAGATCATTACCGGCTCTGGGGACATGAAATTGTATATTGTTCAAGGGATTGCAAGCCTTAATTTGTACTAACTTGTTAACCATAGAACAACATGGGATCTCGAAAGCGGAAAGAAAACAATGGAAATCCTGGCCCATGCTGGTGACGTGTGTTCGATGTCTTTGGGACCCGACATCAACACTCTGGTTACGGGCAGTGTTGATCGATGCATGAAAATCTGGGATTTGCGAATCCCAAAATGTCAACAAACTTTCTTTGGTCACGAATCGGATGTTAACTCGGTTTGCGTAAGTATGCACTTCTTCTTTAGTAAGAAATGTGACTTCGATTTCGTGCTCTAGTTTCACCCGTCAGGACAAGCGTTCGTTTCAGCTTCCGAGGACAAAACTGCTCGGTTATTTGATCTGCGCTCGGATCAGGAAGTCTTTATCTATAAGCCTCCGACAGCCAACTCGGGTTTTACTTCTTGTGGGCTTTCCAAATCTGGAAGGATCTTACTGGCCGGATCTGATGATTCTGCAGTACATGTTTGGGATGTTTTAAAGGGCGTTCACAACGGTATAGGGTCAAAATTCTATTGCACCTCTTCAAGCTAACATTCTTGACCTTAGGAAGTCTACAAGGACACGATAACCGGATTACTGCCCTCGCCGTAGCTGACGGCGGCATTGGTGTAGCTTCTGGGTCTTGGGACAATACTATACGAATTTGGGGTTGATATAGTATACACATTCCCTTTTTTTGAATTTACGGTGTAGAATGTTGAACTTCTGTTTAACAATTGGTGTAATTCCCTGGAATGTAATTATTGGCCATGCCATATTTCTTAGAAAGAGAGAATACTTAGAATACTTAGAATACTTAGAATACTTAGAATTTCTTAGAATACTATATGGTTGCAAAAGCCCAAGTTGGCCTATTGACCTTGTGGGTGACTTTTACTGCTGTTCGCGGTAACATGTAATACCCTGCTCTAGGGAGTAAGCGACTTCCAACATTCGCGTCATGTGTCCTTCGCTACGAACTCGCCATAGAATCACCCTGACTTGCTACATTCGCTGTTTGTCTTTCCAGTAGCTATGAACCTAGATTTATTTGCTCCTAGTTCGGATCCCTGCTTGGCTGCTGAGGATAGTAATTTTAGCGCTGGGAGTTCTATTGCCGCTGAGCCTGATTCTAACCGAAAGAGTAAAATTGCAGGCAAGAAATGTTTAGTGTGTTCGGATGACGCTACGGGCTTCCACTACAAAGTTGCTACATGCGAAGGTTGTAAGGTATGATATAAGCGTTCAAAACTTGGTCTAAAACCCGTAGAAAGTTAAGAGTTTGTTTCGTAGGGTTTCTTCCGTCGTGCAGTGCAGAAGAAGGCTAACTTTGTTTGCGTTAACGGAGGCGACTGTGTGATTTACCTAGGCTCTCGTACGAAATGCCAGAAATGCCGATTTGACAAGTGCTTGAGTGTGGGGATGGCCCCGCAAAGTATAGATACTTTTTTTTAAAGAATTCGTAAGCTTAAAACTACAAAAGATTATCGTCTAGTGGTCATGAGTGACAAGGAGCGAGCTAACAGACGCCAAACAAAACATGAGTCGCCCAACTCCCAAGAACTGCCCACTTCCACCACTAGATTTGAAGACAGCGATGATTCGGAGGAAGACGGCCCAGCTGCAGCTTTTACGGAGACCGAAATGGAGCTCACGAATAGCATCCAGAATGCGTATCAACGAGTATTCACCCGACATAAGCACAGCACGGTAAAAGTTAGTTTCATATTCGTATAGATCTTTGAATACAACCTTAGAAATGTGCCTCGGAAGCTGAACGTGCTGGAAGTAAGCTGGCGGACCTGTTGACACCTTCCGTTACACGCGTCATTGAGTTTACCCAAATGCTGCCGGGATTTAACACTGTAGGTCTATTTAGTCTTTGTAACTTATAGCTATTTAATCTTCGCTCTGTTTCAGCTGAACCCTGATGACAGAGTTAACTTGCTACAAGGTTGTTCCTTGGAAATTCTGTATTTGCGGGCTGCGAGCCGATACGACCGCAATCTCGGATTCCCTCTACGCCATGATTGCTACCTACATCGTAGTTCTTTAACAGATCCAACATTTCGCGCTTCTATTCTTCCGCTGTTTGATTGGGCAGAATGTTTGGGGCCACTAGACGAAATGGAGGCTGCATTAGTAGCTGCTACGCTGGTCTATCAGATGTGTAAGGTTCACATCAGGATTCCAGGGAACGTTATTATAGCCATTGCTTTATATTGCAGTTCGCTCAGGTCTGCTTGAACCCAAACGGGTTGAGGAACAACTTGACAACATAATAACCATAACGAACAAGTACTGCCGTATAAACTCGCCTAGCAAGCGGGACCGCTTTGAGGATATTATTGCGACGTTCTCGGCGCTGAAAACTTTGGGCATGCGCCAATCAAGCACCGTTCTATGTGTGGAAATGGAGAACACATTGCCATTAATTTTATTGCATTTATTAGAAGAGGATATTTAGATTTACAACAACGCTTCTAAACGGTAAGCCATGAGGCTAAACAGGCAAAATGAAAACCATAATCTAAAACATAGAATAATCACATCTTCTGGTTTTCTTGAGTTAGTTGCATTGGCAAAATTCGTGACTGGTTTTTGGGTGGGGAAAATGGAAGTTAATACACCGTTTTAGCATTCCAGTTATCGAAAACGAAGTTGACTTTAAAAATTTATAAATTGAAGATTACACTCCGAATTAATCCATCGCGTACGGTTTCGAAAGCATTGCCGATACAGAAAGAGAATTGAACACCTTCGCAAAGCACATTGGTAGAACACGTCCCAGAGGGATACCATCCTTCCTTGTTTAAAACCACGCCAATCCGGTACATTTTCCCGCGCTGGACGTAGACAGGTCTATTAAAGGTAATCTCCAATGTGGAATCGTAATTGATGCGTGAAGTAAAGTGCGTGTATGTGAGGCGAGATCCATCCGAATCGAGCAAATGTGCATACAGGAGCTCATTATAGCCTTGGTCGCTCGTCACGATAACATCATCGCTGTTATGTAGGCTGTTGCTGTAAACTTGACTGGGAATCTCAATGCCATGCACACAAATGTTGCGATCAACCATGAACGTGACTGAACAGTCGAGTATGCTGGTGTTGTAACTAGCAGGGCCAGGTACAAGAGCTCGGCGACAGGATATGCGATGGCCAACACTGTAGGGGGCATCGGAACTGAAAAAGCGATCGCCCAAACCTGATCTGTCTCCAAGTCGTGAAAGTCCGGTCCTTCGGTTCACCAAATTCTGGCTCGACAAAGATGAAGTGGAAGCATTTACACCAGAAGAATTGGGTTGAGGGTAGAAGGGACCTTTTCTTGGTGTTAAGTTCGCATTGATTGTTTCCGGAATGGGCCACTTTCCGGGTGAGCTTAGATTCATGAGTATTGCGAATGATTCTTCTTGCTGTAAAAGTCCCGAAACGGCAGGTCCGCTCGCAAATTCTCCTGGAGTTAACGCCAGGAAACGAATGTGCTTCAAAGGTCCTGAAATGACTTGCCGTACGTTGTCGGGCAAAACACTTGTTCCTTTGCGCTGGCACTCTTTAGCACCCCATCGTTGGAGCGCTTCGAATAACTCTAGTTCATTGGGAACATCCAACTCGTCTTGCGAGAGAACAGTAATAAGGGTATTTTCTTCCAAATCTTCGAACGAAGCATCGCGCAGAACTTGGACTGCATCTTGCTTAATGATCTGGAAAGAGTCTTTTACACAAACAAACTTTCAAGGCTGGTATTTTACTTGCAGGCAACGTTCCATCATGACAGGCTCCTCAAACAATTTAGCAAATTCGTACGCTCTGCAGGCATTCCTTGGGTACAAATCCTGCCACATGAATTTGGTGCAGGTCTCTACTAAGTGGGGTATCATATATTTCTTAGCAGCATAGCATATTTCACAGGCTTGATCGAACGACTGTAAATTGATGTTATCAGAGTAAAGGTACCTAATTGAAAACAAAACAAACTTAACCTAACAATAAAATACAGAGAAGCAACGTGTAATTACTCCAATAGTGCTTTAAAAGCTTCTGGTTGAACGTCCGGAATTATAATTGGCGTGGCGCTGTTTTCCGGAGCCATACCTCCAAAGAACATAGCTTCAAAGACAGGACTACCCATCACCAAAAAGAGTTTATGTGCTTTGAAGAGCTGTTTACATAAAATAACGGTTATCAGCTATTCAGACGCATATAAAAGAAGGTTACTCTTTGATTAGGCTCGACGCCAACCAGGAATTGACAGTCACTGTACATTCCGCATTCGAGGAGATACTTGGATCGTTCACAGAGTGCTTTTCTCTCGGTTTGCCAATCACAGGGTGCTGTTCCAGGAGCCGAGCTATTGCTACGAGTGTGGCCTACGTTTGAAGACATTATGTGGCAGTAAACCAAACTATAAAAATGTAAATCATTGATATAGCTGAACTAAGTCAGACAAATATAAACTTTTATGAAACTTTAAGGCAAATATTTACTTACATCACCCAAATTTTCCTCGAAACAGTGCATCCAGCGCCACGTAGCGGTTGGCGGTGAAAATCATGAAATAAATAATAATCATGGCTGACATTGAAAGTGACGAAGAGTTGGACCAGTTTGAGGAAGATTTTTATGCGTTTTTGTGCCTTCCCAAAAATGTATGACGTTTTTATTTACTAAATGCATTTTTAATTCAACTCTTTGTTCTAGGCTGCACCTGAAAACATTACCAATGCTTACCGAAGGCTTAGCCGTATATACCATCCCGATAAACACACTGATCCTCTACGGAAGACTGAAGCAGAAGTTTTGTTCAACAAGACTAAAAAGGCGTATCAAGGTAATATTCTTCTCTTTTATTGAAGTATGTAACATAAGATAAAAATGTATCTATTTTTTCAGTTTTGATTGACCCTCATAAGCGTGCAATTTATGACAACCTGGGCACCAAAGGCTTGGAAACAGAAGGCTGGGAAGTAGTACAGCGTACAAAAACGCCTCAAGAAATACGGGAAGAATATGAACGCCTAGCAAGAGAAAGGGAAGAGAGACGGTTGCATCAAAGAACTAACCCGAAAGGAACGATGACAGTTTCTATTAATGCGACAGATCTATTCAATCCATATGGAACTTCTTGGGAAGACTATAAGTTAGTTGACTAAATTTACATATTTAATATACGGTTAGATTGCTATTAATTTCCTGTTTTCAGGGAAACCGGTTCTATGCCTATCGTGGAAGTTAAGAGCATGACCTTTTCTCAAGCTATAGAAGCGCCTTTAACCCTGAAAGATACGGTTCTAATGTCCGGCCATCTTTCTACGCACAATGGTACTGGAGCGGGATCTGTAAATGTAGCTCTTCGTCGGGTTATATCCGAAAAAGGCTGGGTGGAATGCGAAGTTGGTGCCGGAAGTGGCCTGAACTTAACTGCCAAAGGCTTTCGTACGCTATCTAAGCGAACTTTTCTAAATATCTCAGGTGTTCTGACCAATACGCCTCGTGGGATTCGACCAGGGTTCGTAATGTGTAAGTAATTCATTTCAAATTCACCACAGCTATCACAGGGTAAGTTTTTTTTCCTAGCATTAGGAAACCAACTGGATAGGCATATGGTGGGGTATTTGACTTATAAAGGAGGTGTTGGTCAAAGCGCCATGTCAACAAGCATTATCCGTGATAACTTAACCTCGAACCTCCAGTTTTCTATGCAATTTGGGGTACCACACTCGTACATATCCCTCTCTTATGTCCACAAATTCCCAGAAAATGAAGGGAAACTTCGCGGAGCAATAAAGTAAACTAGATGAAAGTTATTTGTAATAAAATACATGTAATAGATTACTTTTTTACTTAGAGCGGGTACGTTTGGCGCGCAAATTGAGTATGGTGTTGACAGGAAGGTTTCCCAATACAGTACTGTTGGGGCTGCAGTATCGGTGGGTGTTCCCACTGGCGTCATGGTCAAGCTGAAGTAAATTTACAGTAAAAGTAAAGCTTAATTCAATGCTTATTATTTATGTGTGTAGACTTGTTCGTGGTAATCAAACGTACGTCTTTCCTGTTCATCTGTGTGAAGAAGTATTGCCTGGCCCAATCTTTTACGGTACATTAGTTCCCGTTGTGGCCTGGGTGGCAATCCGAACGCTGATTATACAGCCTTATATGCAAGACCAGAATAGGAAAAAAATTGATCGTCAAAGGGAACAATATAAGTCTAAGTGGGTGGCTGTATAGTTTTCCTACAGTTTCAACTATAAGAGCTATGTTAATTTGTAGAATTGCCGAAAAGAAACGAGAAGCTCAAGCAGCGATTGACCTGATGCAAGAAACATATCGTCGGAATGTCAGCGAAGAAGAAGGCAAGAAAGGTCTTCTTATTACCGTAGGCCTTTACGGTAGATTCGTTTCTGGCGATGACAATACGCGTGCGAGGCAGGAGGGCATTGCTGATGTTACAATTCCCCTTCAATGCTTGGTCAAAGACTCGAAATTGATAGTGCATGAAAATACGAAAGTAAGTGCTCGCAAAGAAAGTTAAATGCATATGTTTATTCAAAATTTACGGTATTTTAGAGCCAACTTCCGGGATTTTACGACCCGTGTATAGGGGAAGAAAAGTCGCTGCTAGTCCAGTATACCTTTCATGGTTTACCTCACGAGGTAATTGTACAGGACAACGAGCCCCTCAGGATACCAAAGCAAAGTATGTCTAATCACTTTTTTTTACAAGGACAATTTCTTACACAAATACTTTGTTTTAAATAGCCCATCGAAAGACATAGTAAAAATTATATTGTCAGCCTCAACTCTGCTAGACGTCGTAAGAAGCAATACAAACTTTTTGTTCCCAGATTCACACTTCCATAGTGACTTGCTTTTCCAATTCAAATGAGTAGTTTAGACTATCCCAATCTATTTCCTTAAGTTTTGTTCCTCGGTTACCATTTTTGGTTAAGGATTCATGTAAGCTCCATAAAGTCTGGTAGATGGGATTGCTCTCGAAGGGAACGTCTGCCAGCATTGAATGTAATCCAGTATCAGATGACGTCAATGTCACAGTTGTTTCATTGGACGGAGACAGTGTGTTGTCAACAAAAACAAAGCCGCCGTCTTCTCGGTGGCTGTCGTCAGGCTGTGTTATTGCATCAACTGCTGCTATTGTTACATGTACGCCTTCTGTAGGATCTTTTCTCTTTCTAAACAAAGAGCTGAATGATTCCACTAACGAAGCCATTTGGAACGCTAAATTTGGTCTTGCAACCTAGAAAAATCACAATTGTAGTAATTTTTAGCATAGGCAAAAATTGTACCTTAATTTATTAGGGTTTCTAAGCAGCTCAACAGTTTCGTTCTCTGAAAACAAAACGCTTACGACGTAGTAGTGCTTCAGGGGACGTCAAAGTTGGGACAACCAATAGCAAGTCTTTGAACTAGCCCTCCTTTATTAAACTCCACCCCTTGGCGAAGCATTTGTTGTGAGGCATGATTTGTTGGGGAAACGTGACTTTTTCTTTACGGACTTGGTTAATTAGTACTACTATATAGTACTAGATTAAAGTTGAGTTATTCGTTATGGAACCCGAAAACGATGGTAAAGTCTTCTAAATGAGTCTATTTCATTTCATATTAATGCTTTGTTTAGTGTTAGATTGCTCGCTAATATTCCGCGAGTATGGAGTTGTTAAGAAGATTCTGAGCTTTTTGTCCGCCAAAGAGCTAAAAACTGTCGAAGAAGTATGTAAACTATGGAATACGATAGCGAAGCGTATCGTAAATCAGAGAACTCTGATATGTTACAATTTTCTACCCTCGTTTAACGGTGAAAGTAATTTTTTTAATTATTTTTTTAATAATTGTTACATTTTATTTGACCTTATTGACATAGATGTCATGGGAACTAACTTACTTGGAATGAGAGATGTATTGGACAATCTCTGGAGCAAACCTACACTTTGCATTGCCTTCATGACAACAGATGATGCGACAAAGCCGACGGATCATCAATTGAAAAGTTTTGAGGAATGGAAAAAAGAGCAGATCAATACATACTTGCCTTCAGAATTGAAATGGAAAATGGATCACGGCAACTACGATCACACTTTTAGTAAGGTTACGGAAAAAAGAGTGTTTTATTTATATTTTAACCTTTATATCCCAAGATTCTTTTCACTTAAGGAAATTCTTGCCACGCTCTTGTGTACTTGTTGGAGGCTTTGCGGATTCTGTTATTGGTACTAAATGGGGGATACTTGACGCCGGTACCAGAATTTACTTTAGTGATAAAACAATAAGTAAAAATAGTGGAGATCGACCCATTGAACCTTTCCTGAAAACGTGGGAAGAGTTTCCTGGAGTGGGTTTTTTTTGCATTCCGAATCGTCGTGGTGTTTCCTTCCGATTATTTCATTACGGCCAAAAAGAAATAGTCAGTAAACTTCCGGTAGGTTTCCGGCAGTTTTTATTCCTGTATTGTTTGTATCAAATT
>RJJA01000013.1:0-44487 GCA_003724045.1 Lepidurus arcticus
GTACCATTGGGTCTTCTAGCGGTGAATCCGGTGGTTATATAGTTATTAACCCTTCCAACTGCGGCTGGTGTGCTTTAAGTCTAAATTAACACATGGGAAGGGTCCCGACAATGCTCAGTAAAGCAGCTTTCGGTTCAAGTTTGTGTGCTATTGTAAAATTTTTGAGAACTGAGTAGAATTGTAACGGTTCCTTTCGCAATATCTTGCATTTCTTGTAAAAACTTGTCCCTCCCAAATAAAGCGCTAGCGCTTGCAAGTCTGTTGGAATCTTTCTTCTGTGACCTTCAGCTCCATTGGATTCTAAAATTATACAAATGAGTTGTTTGGCTTTCCCTCACTCACCCCAATGCCTTATTTGCTTATTTTGTACCCAAAATTTCCTGTGTAGAATCTAGTTTCCAAAAATGTCCTATTTTGTGGTTTGTAGTTTTAGAAATAAAAGCGTAAACTTTGATCTTTGATCGGAACTAATCTTTGATCGGAATTGATCGGATCGGGACTTGGGTTGGGAGTTTTACTTATGTTGTGCAAAAAGTTCATCGCAAGAACAAGTTCGAATAGAATATTGTATTGTGTGATTTGTAATTTTTTAAATAAAAGCGAAAATGTGAGATTTTTGTAAGATTTTTCAAAAAATCCGCGAAAAGAGGTGTGGCTTCTACGAAAAGGACGAATCCTATTAGTGGATTGGACAAAAAAGGGGGCGTGGCTCCTTTTCGAGCTGGGAAAGCTTTTTCAGGGCTTTTCTCCATAAGGAATAACGTTGTATCAAGGGGGTCCCCTTGAAAAATCGTCAAAAATTGAGAGCCTCGCCCCTTTCCCTGTTCCCAACTCCCGTGCTCGGTCTCCAATTCCTGATATTCGAGCTCATGCCGCCAAACCAACACAATTTCCAATATAAGAATAGGAACCGGGGAAGGCTTAGGTATAGAGCGGAAGCTATTTTATCTTCGTTTTTGTCACGAAATAAAATGCTTCGACCGGGTTTCGAATCTGCGACCTTCCGATCACAAGGCTTGCGTCTTATCCACTCGGTCATACGCTTATATAGAATAGGCGTTGAAACTTCTATAAATCCAACATATGAAGTAAGCTTGTCTACGTATATGTTGATAATGTTCCATCTATTGTTCGATTTATAAAAATTTAAAATCCTTCTAAAAGGTCCCTTCAAAAATTGAAGAGCCTCGCCCCGTTCCCTGTTCCTGCTCGGTTTCCTATCCCCAATATTCTAGCTCGTGATGCCGAATATTCACAATATCGAATATGGGTATAGGAAGATTGCCGGGAAGGGATAACGTACAGAGAAAGGGAGCCATTTAATATTTCGTTTTTTTTCACGAAATAAATTGACACGAACGGGTTTCGAACCTGCGGCCTTCCGATCCACAGGGCTTCCGTCTTATCCACTCGGTCACACGCTTATATTGATAAGGCGTTAAAACTTCTATAAATACAAGTATGAATGGAACTGGTGTACAGTGTATGAGGCTAGCATCCCAAGATCCCATCTTTTATGAGCTGGTCAAATCCCCTTGGATGTGCGTGGCAGCTGTTTGCGATCCGTAGCGACCATATGTTGTCGTTTTAAGAAGGGGATTGTATGTGCGAGATTTTACTAAAAATAACTTGAAGTAAACACGGAATTATCGTTATTTTGAATGATTTCGACTATTAAGAAAAATAATACTCGAGCTTTTTATTACATTTCTGTTTATTACATTACAGTTCTGTTTCGAGTTGGGAACAGGGGAAGGGGCGAGGCTTTCAATTTTTGAAGGGGGACCCCTTGATACAACATTATTCCTTACGGAGAAATGCCCTGAAAAAGCTTTCCCAGCTCGAAAAGGAGCCACGCCCCCTTCTTGGGCCAATAGGATTCGTCCTTTTTATGGAGGCCACACCCCTGTTAGCGGATTTTTGTAAGAAGCTCGCAAAAAATTTCCCAAATTTTAGCTTCTATTTCAGTAAATTACAAATCATACAATAAGAAGGACACTCCTTTGGAAACTTTTACCCTAGCTTTTGCGGGAAACGCTTTTGGTACAAAAATTAAGCAAATACGGCATTGGGGGGGGGGGGCACACATGATCTGCTATTTTTAAACTATTTAATTAAACCAAATACTCTGACAGGGTTGGGAGCTACTGTACCTGAATTAGTTATTGAAACATATTCTTCAAAACGATTTCAAAAGACACCAGAGATGAAAAGATGAAAAACACCACAGATGAAGTCCTTCCTCGACAACCCTGATGTAAATATACAATATATATAATATAAATTGTTATCCAAACAAATACCTAACATTAACGTACTCAGTTAAAATCTATTATTCTATGCGGGATCGAAGCCCATGCTTGCATCCACCAAACCGCAATCGATCTAATTGAAGCTGGATACGATGTACACGTGGTTATAGACTGCTGTTCTTCCAGGAACCAAGTAGACTGGTGAATTCGTCCTTCTTCCTCTTCTGGCAGCCGTCTTCAACCTTCTCTCTTCCAAAGGAAATTCGCCTTGAAGCATTTGCAAAATATTGGAGCCTTCTTGACTACCACCGAAAGCGTAATTTTGAGTTTTGCCCCAAATGCAGCTCATCCCAAGTTCAAAGAGCTCCAGAAGATCATTCTGGACTTTTCGGCAGATACTGGACTAGTTTCTCCGTCACCCAAGGCTGTACTCTAATCTTTAGTTGTTATAAATTATCTAAAATGCAAATTAGTTAAATGCAAACGGACACCCCCCAAGCTAAAGTGGCACGTAAGGTTTGGCACGCCAAACGATAGTATAAGCTGGGCATGTCCCTATAAAGGCATTACATTCAAATTAATCATACATTTAATACTACATGAAAACGAAAACGTATTATTATTATATTGTTTCTTCCAAGCCCAGTATAAAATTACCTAAATACAATTAAAAGGCACTTCGGTGCATTCGGAATTAACCAACGAGATGTGCAACTTCGAAAAACATGCTTCCATATTTTGCTGAACAACATTTATAGATTCTTTCCATTTCGAAAACCAATTTGTATCGATCGTTCTTTCTCAGCTTGGCGATAAAATGCAACATCAGTTCCATCTTCAGACCCGCTGGAACTCTCCGTAGATTCGTCATAATATTGGCCTAGTCTATTACCCATTACCCGTTGAGGCATCGTTCTTTTAAGCACTTTTTTGGAAGGCGTGCTAAATAACTCATCTTCATCATCGTCGTCTTCGAAAAGCATTGGCTGACGAGGAAGAAGTTGAAAGCCAATATTTTTCTTCTGAAATCTCTTGGAACACACGGAATAACAACACAAACACACAATCAATCCAACCAACAAGGTAGAGCCCGTTAGCAATACAAACACCATCCGAGGAATTCCAGCTACACGCTCGTCTCGCGCTAACCGAAGATTGAGATTCGCAGGGGTACCATCAAAGACCCGAACGGCCTTCGTAGTAACATAATAACCATCCGCCGAGGCTGTTATCACATATTCACCAGGGCTCGCGAGCACCCAAAAAGCTCCCAAATCCGTAGGTCTCAGCTTAATTCTCCCAAATTCGATAAGACCAACAACGGGTTCGTTGTACGCATTCAATAAAAACCCAGAAACATATTGCTTGCTATCAACTAGCAGTGAAAGCAGCACCGGCCGTATCCTAGCCCAATCCACTGCCAATTCTTTGGGTTCAGGCTTGGCGCAGCACGACGGCATAACAGTCACAGACGGAGTAGATGTGGCGTTCTCCAAGATATCCTAGGAACGGTCCGATTCATAAACACCTATACTCTCATAAAACTAAAAATAACCTACCGAAAACTTTCGCTGCATATCCAATTTAGGGACAGTGGAACACGCTGGAGCTTTGAAGCTTTTCATCAGCTTCATAAGATGTTCGTTTGACAAAAACTGTACAAGACATACATGAATATAATTTTACCCCTATACGACAGAAATTACCTCGGTTATAGAGCTGTTGGGTGGGAAATGACCAAAAGGCAGAATTCCATACTTTCCTGTATCAACACCGAGGTTCAACAGGAAACGCTCCTTTTCAGCCCAATCGGCTAGAACTGAAGGTAAGGACGAGGGTTTGGTCTTCTCGCAACCAACACGAACTTCTTTTTCTAGTTGCGCTGTCAAATCCGGATCCGCAGAAGGTATCAAATAAATCCTAAGCAATATTTTTTTTTAAATTATCTTTGGTAAGAGAAGCCGGAGTACCTGAAATTTTTTAAAAGATCTTTAACAACTAGATCTTCGCTATGGGTAACCAAGAACGTCGCTAGCTGGAAAACAATGGCTGTCGCTGCTGGAGAATCTCCCGGAGCCCATATCAAGACTGGAGGAGCAAACACTACCGATTTAGAAGGGCGCTCCTTAATTTTGGATGGGGTCCCGCACAGGTAAGTAGCGTCTTGTGTTAGCAACACAGACCAGATATGACGCTGTTGCGTTGTAAGACCCAAACTGAACATTACGGACACATTAACATATTGAAGGAATCAAATGACAATATAATTTTACAAGTAAGATTATTACCTTTGCAAACAATTAATCCCTGGGTAAATTTTTTTCCATTCTCGCATCGTATCTTCCATAACGTGAAGACTCTGATAGATCATCTGTCCTTCTAGCTTATCAAGCACTACACGCACCTTGGTAATATTTCCAGCCTGGACTTCAAACCGCACACTTCTACTTTCATATCCTTGCAAGGCAACCTATGTGAAAGTTTGAATGGCTCGGAAAACAAGTAACTTGTTATACGCACGTTTATTATATGGCTTCCCTCTTCGAGCACTTCAATAAATGTGGCAGTAGACGGATGTAAAGAGACGGATCGCGCGCTTTTGGTAATAACTATAGTAGCATTAGGTAATGCATGTCCATCAGACGCAATCACTTCACCCTGTACACCTGATTCAGAAAAGAAAGGTTAGCTTAAATTTGCCAAAGGAGCGAAATCCCTAATGCAAAGTACCTTGAAGTATAGCTTGTAAGAAAACTTTGATGGGTTCAAGGTTCTCTTGGTATAACGTGGGTAAATTCTCTGGTAAAGGATAATTGCAGCAAGATACATGGGCTCCTATTACCAGACTACCCAAGTTGTCAAACGCCCAGTCCAACAGCGTTCCAGAAAATACCTAAACAATACAACGTTTGCCTTCACTTGGGAGGTAAAGGTAACATAAAAATCTTTCCAACCTTGAGATCGGCTCCATGTCTGAGTCCAACTGCCGAAGATGGGCGCCCATCTTGCGAACAAGGGTTTGTTTTCAGACTTGCCATAGTTGGATGAGCCAGCATATATTTCTCAGCCAATCTACGAAAGATTCTCTCCTCCGCGATAATGGCGTTGACTGTTCCTTTTTGATCTTTTGGATATCTGCAGTTAAAGAAAATGAATTTAACTACAAAACCCGAACTTATATGCTTTACCTCATGAAAACGCCGCCGCTTTCTATGCTCAAGCCAACGTTGATACTCAAGGCTCTAAACATGGACCTTAAGGCTGTTACAGTTTGTGGGGCATCAGGATCAACACCAAACTTGGATCCTACTTCCTCAAGCATGTCGCTTAGTGAATTATAACTACATTGACCTAAAATAAAACAGAAAAACTTATAGTGCTAATATGCGCGTTGCACATTTTTTTTGTTTACCGGACTTGGCATTATTAAAACCGGATGAATCAACAGCAGGAATGATATAAAGGTCAATATGCTGCATGACATCTAAAATACTCGGATCCTTTTTGAAAATCGCATGGCAGATATGTCGACTAAATCGAAGTAGTAGCTCTCTTCCAGCTGGTTGCGAGCCAAATAATCCTCCAATTAAGGCCACTTGTAGCTTTTTCCTAGAACTATTCTCCTACGCAAACAATTGTGAAAATTGCAAGTGCAAGTTAAGCTAACACATTCATTTACCTCTATGCTAACTTTCAAAGCGTGCACAAGTATGCTCCAATCGCTTTCGCCAGCTACAAACTCTGCAATAGTAGGGAACTCGTTTTCTATGTCAGCTAGAGCCCCATTTAATTCGGCATTGCTCAAGTATTTTTCCGACAGCATATTTTCCGCTATGTCGTAGTCCAACTTTTGCGACCAAATCCGAAGAAGATTTGGAGGCAGTGTGAAGTTTACAGTTAAGGATCCCTTCTCTGGAATATGGACATTTCGAGTCTGGTGACCGTACCTATTGCAACAAATTACGCTTTCAACGGAAACGCCTTGTTTAACACAACAGAAATACCCTGTAGATGTTACAGTGACTTTATACTCTCCTGGCGCCAAAAGTCTCCAATAGTCTCCCGTCTTGGCACTGGTTATGAAGTGATCAATCCCCGATATTGCAATCTTAGCATCTGGTACTGGTTCACCTTGATTATTGAACACGAAACCATTCAAGCCAGTCTTAACCTAATAATCGCAGAACTATAAGCATCTTATAACGAGGTAAACAAATCATCAGTTACGTTTTCTATGTAGGTTAGCAAGGCTTCTTTGTTGTCTTCCCAAAATGATTTCAGCTCATCTGAAAGCGGAAATTTGAAGCAACCTACTTCAATGGTAATTTCAAAACAATTCGTGTGTAAATAATTCCAGTCTTGCATTCCGCCACTAACGCTATACCATAGCGCTCCATTGGTAATGCCTCCAGGGAATGTCTCGGACAGTAACGTCCCTGAAGAAGATGGACAGGGCTCTCCTAAATGCATCCGCGGATGCGCCTTAAGAGCCACAAATATTATTTAATTACGGATTACCTAAACAAATCATTGGGAATACTAGAAAATGTACCTCGCTGTACGAAGACGCTAGTATTTTCAAAATTTTGTCGTCTGGAGAAGGAGAATACTTTCTACTTTCTTGTGCAAGATTGTCATCGAAGGGATAATTTGCTACAAGGGATCCTCCATGCAGATTAGCTGAAAGGACAAAGGGAAAGGTCTTGGACCATTTAATTACTGCTAACGTTTCCGGTTCTTGCACTCTGTTTTCCTAAGTAATGGAAACGAAACATACAACATGATCTATTCTAAGAGCATTAAGGGAGTTACGTCATTAAGTATGTACTGATCCGGAAAGTTACGATTTAAGTCTTTTCCGTGAGCATTTGCTCGTCCATCCATCCCTTGGCTATCTCCTACGCAGGTAAGAAATATCTTAACAAAAATATATTTTTTAGTAAAATGTTACCTTCTCTCGACACTTCATAGCCATCTGGGTTCATCGACGGCATAATGTGTATGCGTACAGTATTAACTAGGGTTGTTACTCTCTCGTCTACACCATAATTGCCAGTTAGATACGCTATAAGGTTCAGCAGTATTTCGCGGCCAACGATTTCGTTTCCATGCATGTTTCCTATGTACTTAAACTCTGGTTCGCCTACAAGAAAATCCAAACCTGATAAGCATTCATCAAAATATAAATAATTTACCTAATTCGTGAATGCCTGGGTTGTCAGAAATTTCCAAAACATACAGCTCTCTTCCTTGTACACTTGTACCGATACTGTAAAGTCTGGCTATATCGGGGTAGTCTTGCTTAGTTTTAATTAGGAATGCCTTCATGCTTTCATAATTATGATGTTTGAATTCCAATTGAAGGGACGAAGTGTTTGGTGGATTATAGGCTTCTTCTAATCGTGGACTTCGCTTCAGCTTGAAGTTCAAAAGAGTCGGTTTTCCATCAATAACAGTTATTTTTGAGGACAGGACAGATTCGAATCTGTAAAAAAACGACAATGTATCTAATCAGGATGGATTGAAGATAGCGGTTTTCTGCTTACCCCCAAGCATGTGCCTGAACTGTGTAATTGCCAGGTACCAGCAATCTCCAATATTCCCCGCTATCTGTGCTGGTGATATTGTGTGCAACACCAGAGACAGTAATAACAGCTTTGGCTACCCCTTGGCCGCTTATTTCATCCGTCACCAGCCCTAAAAATCAATTTAACAATCGATATGACAACGAGAGTGTAATGGTTGAACCTTTGAAACCCATGTGGGTAGCTTCCATAAACGTAATCAAAGCTTCTTTGTTGTATTCCCACTGAGTCATCAGGTTAGAAGCATTGGGATACTTGCAACAGGAAAGTTCGAAAGTGAGTTCAAAACAGTTTGATTGAACGTAATTGAAGTCCTGCATGCCTCCAGGCACGTCGTACCAAAATGCTCCATTTGTTACACCGCCTGTAAAGTTGTCATAAGGGCAGACGTTTCCAGTATGCATGTTGAAATGTTTCTTTGCGTATATTGACGCTAGGAGATGGAATGTAGCTTCATCAGGACTAGTTCCGTTCAGACAACAATCCTTATGCTGTCTAAAAATACAAAAAAATAATCGTATAAGTTAAAACGACCAATACTACTACTGACAGCAGCACTTTACCTGGTGTCATCAAAAGGGTACGAGGCTACTACAGATCCTCCATGCAAGTTGCCAGACAAAACGAATGGGTTGTTGGCAATCCAGGTCATCATCGCTAGCGTTTCCGGTTCCCTGCCGGCCGTTAGTTTATCAGGCAGTGTGTCGTATTGGTCAGGAAAATTGCGATTCAAGTCGACATTGTTTTCATTTTCACGCCCAGAGCCATAATCCTGCCCCTCACAATCGCCTTCCTAAAAAACACGAAAACATCATAGTAAAGATGGATCATTTGACCGTATATTTCTTACGCACCGTAGCCTTTTCGAAGCCATCAGGGTTCATACTTGGCATGAGAAAAATGTCCGTATTGTTAACCAATGATGTGATACGATCATCTTTTCCATATTCATAAAGTAAATGATGTGCAAGACTAAGAACAAGCTGTCGGCCTATAGCTTCATTTCCATGCATGTTTGCAACATATTTGAACATAGGTTTCCCTAAGGCTCTGGGTTGTGCGACATTACTAGTAATCTGGATGGCATATAAATCACGGCCTGATACAGATTTACCAATCACATGTAATCTTGCTAAATTGGCGAAGTTCTTTTCTAGACTAGAAAACAGTTGTTCGACATCGTCGTGATGGTGATATTTCGCATTTAAGGCAGCCAAAGATATTGGATTGGAAATATAATTAGATTGTCTGGAAATCCTCGCTGGTAGATATGAGATTTCACTTGCCGAACTACTTGCGTGAGAAGCACAGTAAACGAAAACAAAAAATTTAAAGATAACCATGGTACCAACTTCCTAACATCTGCCAAGTTAGTCCAATGTGCAGTGTTTTGACCTCAAGTTTTCGACACACTACGTATGTTTTCCATCTCAGTGGATAGATGGCATTTTGAACATTTCAGCGCCAAAATTTAAACCCGACTGAGGAAGAGTGCGAAATTGCAATTAGTTTACATAACAATTATTAAGGGCTCTGTTGACCTGAATGTTTCTTGTGAGTTTTCTTTCGCTAATATAATTTTGGGAAGATTAAAAGGCCGAAAACATCGGGAAACCAAGCTAGGATTTACTAGCTTGGACTACAATATTAGCCTGGGATAAGTGGAACGAATGCAAGCAGGGGCGGATTTCCCATAAGGCCAACCTAGGCCATGGCCTAAGGCGCAGCGGTCAGGGGGGGGGGGCGCAAAACGAATGGCCTAGGGCGCAGCGGTCAGGGGGCGAGAACTGTGAAATCGATGGGGGGGGGGGGCTGCAAAGTTGAGCTTTGGCCTAAGGCGCAAAAGGGTGTAAATCCGTCCCTGAATGCAAGGTCATTTACAGTAGTGGTCTGTAGAGGGGAAAAATACATTGTGTTCGTGGAAACGGGGTCGGTCTACGCAGGGTAACTGCGTCGCACACACGCACCCTAGGATACGAACAGGTAATCTTCCCCCGTCCCAAGATCTCATTTCAGGTTTACCTCCCGACCAAGTCAGTAGGGAGACATCCTCTATAAATAAGAATGGGTAAAAGCCCCGCTGCTAAATCAACTAACAGCGATGGACAGTGTAAAAGTACAATTCGAAACTGGAGATAAGCGTGAAACCAAATACGAGAGTGACGATGAATCTTCTTGCTTGCTTATGCGGTCGCAGAACTCGACTATAACCGCGCAGGTATTTTTATGTTACAGAACTAAAATGCCTGTTTGTAACTGATTGAAGTCTTTAATGTAATGCAGGAAAACAAGGGCGATTTGGTAGCAAGGTTACGCCGAACAAAGTCGTACCAACAGGTCCGGTTATGGGGTGAAGAATCGCCGAGGATCATAGTAATATTAACGATACTTTGGCTAATTATCCGGCTGGTATCTTTCGCCTTGGAAATCACATTCTGCGCCCAGTTTGTTTCCATTGCCTGGTGCGACATGTATGCTAATACGTCAAGGGTGACCCAGGATGATTCTTGCGTTATTCAGACACAACCGGATTTTCTCCTACCCACAAGGTGGGGGTTACCTGTTTTATTTTTCTCTCAATTATGGTTTGGCTTGGGGTGCTTACACGATTTGGGCTTTATAATAATAATTTTGATAAGCGAAAATCGCGTGACAGTGCGGACCATTGTCCATCGTTTCTTAGGCGAGCCAACATCCATTGGTTTAATATTGGAGTACTTGATATTGACAGCGTGGTGTATTTGGGGCATAAGCTACGGTTTTAGTGAAACTCTAGTAGCTAGCTCGCAAACAATCGAATGCTTAGGTTACGTAATTAAACTTAACTGTAGTATTGTTTTTCTCCTTTTAACATTGGGCTACCTTCCTCCCACCCATCCCCACATGTCTCTCTTGTTCAAATCTGCCATGGTGCTTAGCATTTCAGAGCACCTGTGGCTTCAGGGTTACTTCACGTCCTTTGTAGTTTTAAAATTCAAACATTTTGTATGGAACTTGCATAGTGATTCCCTTGCTCAAGGTTTTAGCTTGATATTACTGTATGTTGGCGCAAACTTGCACGGACAACTCAAAAACCTTTTTTTACACAAACTTTATCATCCTCGTCGTAACACTTTATGTAAGCGCGCATACCCTCCCTTGTTTGCTTATGATGAATAAATAATTTGAAATTTTGGAAATGTATTTTTTTTCTGCAAGTTTACGAAATTCCACAACACACAAACACAGTCGAGCATTACCTGAAAGCGAGAAAGAAACACAATTAAGCTCTATGCTTTATCAACACACAAAAACACGTTTTGAAAGAAATTCATCAGTCCAAAAAAGGTTTGCATCAAAGTCTCAGTCGAAAGATGGTGATGGATAGCATCATGTAAATAGAGGGTAACTATACAGACAATTTTCAGTATAACTCACCTAGACATGACGAGAGGGTTGATGCCGTTGTGGAAAACCGACGAAAATATCGAACTTCCCATCATGGAAAACAAAAATCATCAGCTAATGTGGTAAAATCCGACTTTTTTCGAGTAATGAAAATAAAAAGGATCAGTACAAAATTACGGGAAAGCCCATTAATCATATTGATCAGAGGCCCGGGCGTAAGTCATCACAGACAATTTCCGAGTGATGAGATTAAAAAATAGCTTTATTCGAGAAAAGAAAAACTGAATACCTATTCCAGTCGTTGGTTTCCCGAACACGGTTAACGAAGTGACGGACCATCCAAAAGCAACATGCCAGAAGCAACAATTAACTTGTACTTAATACGCCTACTTTTAAAAATGTTAAACACGTAACTAAAAACCTTGGGAATTACACAAGTTAATTAGAGATTCGTAGCTTTCGAACCCCGACTGTTAAACCCAGTACTACAAAACCCCAGCCAATGTAATTCGAACACCTACGGATACCTTGTACAATACGAGTACCAATGAACTGTCGAGTCGCAGAACTTGAAATTGGGACGCCATAGATTGGACTTCGTTCGAAGCATCTACAAAACACAGTAGATCGTTAAATCATTGTACTACTAGATGAAATTACTGACGCTTATTTTATAAGCGTCAGTTTATTGAAAAATAATACATCAAAACAATTCAGTCGAAAGATGGTGATTGAGAATCATCAGCCAAGGGTTAGTAGACAATGTAAAACAAAAGGAGGCTACTTACTATCTGTTTATGGTCCCAAAATATTGACGGAAGAATGGTTGAAGTAAGCACGTCCCAAATTGAAGCCTAAAGTATTAATTCGAAAACTGCTGTGTACGTAAATGTAAGACGTATTCTTGTATTAAAAAACACAAGAACCCGCTCCAATCAAATGAAAGGTCTTTAGTCGAACAGGCCAAATCCCATATCATCATCTTCCTCTTCGGATTCTTCTTTCTTCTCTTCCTTCTTCTTCTCCTCGGCTGAAAAAATAAGACACCAGTCGATATAAAGTTCACAACTATTGTCACACATGAGCACAAATCCAGCTAGCAAGTTAGTTAATCAGAAACACGGGTTATTGCTCATCTGAATACAAGCAAATAGATATTGGCATCATACTAAACACTCTTTGGTTGACACGTGTCATTTTGCGTGCAACGCTAATACGAGCAAAACAAAAGTTTTGTAGCCTATCTATAAGGCATTAACATACCCTTTGCAGCTGGCGCAGCACCAGCCGGAGCAGCAGCAGCGGGAGCGGCACCACCAGCAGGCATGGACGCCAGTTTTTTGGATCCTATTAAGTACAAACGTAGTAAACGTTAGGTTCAAGATCGCCGATAATTATTAACATCTTTAGATAAGTCAAGGTATCAGCTCTGGATAACTGGCATCAGCGTGGTGTCAGCCGAAAGATGGTAAAAAAACATCATGTTAAACTTAAAGAGGCTTATAACAGTCTTCAGAAATTTTAGTCGTCCTACTTCGTTTTCAATAACCCAGAATTGCTCTCCAGTAAAATGACTGGGGACTGTTATATGTCTTTTTAAAAATAAAAAGAAACCGCGGAATCTATTGGATGATTTTCTTTTACCTTCAGCGATCACGGCCGCTAGGTCCTTTCCTTTCAACTGGCTGATGACTTTCGCAACTTTGGCTGCATCGGCTTCAATTCCAACTGAGCTCAAAATCCTTTCCAAATCTTCTGCTGATGGCGAAGCATTTCCACCGAGGGAGGCAAGTACGTAGGCTGCGACGTAACGCATTCTACAAGAGATGTCTTTTTAGAATTTTAAGCGATTGCTGCTCTACGCTTAACAGAGCTTGTCAAGTTTAAATGTTATGGGCAAGTAGCGTCAGGAATTGGATCCGTACCTTATTCGTCATGAATATCGGAAAAATAGGGCATTTTCACATCATAACTACTTGCCAGACATTTATCAAAGATAATAACATTATAACGTAAAGATTTGGTGAAGGATGACTAAGATAAACGAGAATCAATTTTGATGCTTTAAGGCACGCCTGATACGTGACGAGTAAAGCATGTGGTAGGTAACATTAATACTATTTTCAGAAACAAAACGTTGGCAGCGTAATCTGCAATATTGCACCTTACTAGCTGTTTACCTTATAAACACTTAGATACAAAACAACTAAGAAACTCAAAAATTTAAGAGACAACTTACTTTTAAGTCCGTAAGTTATGGACACGAAACGTTCTCCAGCTACAAAGGTTCACTGAATGGAATTGCAGGAGTGCAGGAGTAACGGGGCCATGCCATACTCAAATCAGTGCCGGAACACAAACTGGAATATAAGATTATTTTTAGATCTATAATTTATACTCTAAAATAAATTTAATATCATGAATACATATTATTCATCTGAATGCTATACAAATTGTCCGCAAATCTTGCATTTTACTTTGACTAGGACGGTCATCCCCATTTCATATAAACAAAAATGGGGCGGGAACTTTTTATTGCAGTGTAACGATTATAGTTGCGCAGCAAAATTGCACCATTCCAAACCTGTTTTCAACCTATTCATTATTGTCGTTCTATAATTTAGCATTTTAAACAAAACCACTATTTTTCGTATGAAAGATATTGTGGGAAAAATACTACAAAATAAAATTGATGATGATTCCACCAGTACCAGTACTGTTGACAGCTATTGGCGGCTACGTTTTGACCTCCCTTGTACTGCTTTATAATCCCGAACTTCTACACAAAAAGAAAATTCCCAGATTTACTGCCAAGCACATTAGCCACAGAGGAGGTAGTCTTGACCCTCTTGAACTTGATATTATATTTATACAATGTTTTTTTTTTCTTAGGAGCGGGAGAAAATTACGAGAACACCTTATCGGCATTTCGGCAGTAATTGAGAGCCTTTTTCTCATTTCGTTAATATTTAAGCTATATTCTAGTGCACATCGCCTAGGTACCCACATGTTTGAACTTGATGTCCATTTGACAAAAGATGGAAAAATTGCGGTTGTTCACGATGGTAGCCTCAGAAGACTGTGCGGAGTAGACAAGACCATAGCTCAGATGGATTACGCAGATTTGCCACCGTTATGCACGAGGCTTACTATCGATTTTGATCCTGGTAATAACTTAACGCTTAATTTGCCTCGACACATAGCGAATCTTTGAGCTAGGTAAGGTTTTTGAGGGATCTCTTGATCCCGAGATTCGCCGTGTTCCATTGCTCGAAGAAGTGTTCCGTGAATTTCCGGACATGCCGATGAACGTTGACTTGAAAGACGGCACTCAAGAATTGATAAGCGAAGTGTCGAGATTGGTTTCGCAGTATAAACGAGAAGAGCTCACAGTTTGGGGTAATTTTTCAGACCGAGTTTGCTGTGCCTGCTACAAGGAAGTAAATGAAGCATAACACATTAGAAAAGTTGCGTTGTAACTTATAAGCAACGCTTTCAGAATCCGAAAATCTGCTTATTGTTTTCAACTCGCCGAGTTGTGGAACTAATCTTTCTATTCTACACGGGACTGTTACCACTGGTTCATATCAAAGAAACGCATTTGGAATTGTTTCTGCCTGCAATCTTCCTTAAGTATTTTTACGATTGCTTCTTTGACATTGCAGTTAATTTCAAAGGGTTATCCCAGGAGAGAAGGTATTCAAGGGATGCACATACACCCATTGCGTCGTTTTCTCCTCTGGAGTATTGGTTCGCTGTTAATGCGACCGGCTTTATTTGAACATTTACGTAAACGGGGCATTCCTACGTATTTGTGGGTACTTAACAATGAGGAAGATATGCTTAGCTCGTTCCGACTAGGAGTGAGTGGAGTCATGACCGATTATCCCACGCAGCTTGCAGACTTCTTTAAAAAGCACCCAGAATTTTGCTAAGTAATTTCCTGATCTAGTCTACAATGCGTACACTTTTAATTAGAATGCGATAATCTTCAGGATGTATGCTACGAATCCCTTTATGTTTGTTTTCCCCCGGCAATACAGGGCAAAATATATGGCACCATTAAATTCTTGCTCTGTTATGAAAGTCAAACTCTTCATTCTGGCGAGCCAAAGTAATATCAGTTGGTTGGTTACGTAGGATCGTTCACTCAAATTTGATCCCTTGAGCTAAAGGCAGAGATTGGCTAAAATTCAGTGTGCAAGTTGAGCGTCTCATGTACTGCTTCCAAGAATCTGAACCCGATTCTCTACCGCCTCCGGTAGCTTTTTCTCCACCAAATGCTCCTCCAATTTCAGCTCCATTAGTCGGAATATTAACATTAACTAATCCACAATCTGAGCCCTTGGGTCCAATCCACTAGAGAAAAGTAAACTTTCGTAAGTTAGGGGTCAAGTTTGTGGAAATAAGGGCGTACCTTGTATACACTTCCTAGATTCTTTGTGAACAAACTGGAAGACAATCCTTGCTCTGCTTCATTATTCCATTGAATAGCAGTATCCAAATCGGGGCACTTTAGAACGTAAACAATTGGAGCGAAGGTTTCTGTTAATACAACTGGACTGTTGTGTGGCAAACCACTAATAATAGTAGGCTCCACGAAATTTCCTGGCCTGTCAATCACCTAAAATACAGGCTTGCTTAGTGTGAATATCAACAAATAGCAATCACGTGTTTTACCTTGCCTCCAAACTCAACTTTGCCACCCAACTTGATAGCTTGTTCAATAGCTTGTTTGTAAAGTCGTACAGCATCTTGATTGTGCAAAGGCCCATACAGAACACCTTCCTGCCGAGAGAAGTAAATAATAGGTAATATTTTTCTCAAGTTGATCCGGCATCATACCTGAAGCGATTCTCCTACTCTGGTGAGCAGAGATGCATAACCCTTCTTCAATTTTTCCAAAGTCTCGTCGTAGACATCCGTATGAAGTATAAGCCTACGGGCTGTGGTACAGCGTTGGCCAGCCGTTCCGGCACAGGCAAACAGCGCAGATCTGAATACCATTTCGACATCTGCATCCGCATCAGCAATAATCGCGTTATTGCCTCCTAATTCCAGGAGTGTCTTTCCGAATCTTCCATGTACAGTGAGCGCCACCTAGAACCACAAAATCTGAATAAAATCAAAATACAAGAGACAACACCTGGACACGTACTTGCTTGCCGACAGGGGTGCTACCCGTAAAGGAAACCAAAGAGATATTCTTATCATGTGCAATTGCTTCACCAACGTCTTTACCTCCAGTGGCTAAACTACATATAGCTCCTGGCAAACCATTAGCTTCTAGCACAGAAGCCACGATTTTAACAGTTGCAACGCTGCAGAGAGGGGTAGTAGGCGCTCCTTTCCAAATCATAGTATTTCCACAAACCTGGTTTATAACTAAACATCAAGACCAGCAAAATGAATGTTAATTTTACCATGGCAATAGCATTATTCCATCCATAAACAGCAACGGGGAAGTTAAATGCAGATATAATTCCAATAACTCCTAAAGGATTGTATTGCTCAAGCAACATGTGCCCAGGCCTTTCGGATGGGAAGGATTTTCCTTCTATCATGCGAGACAAGCCCACGGCATAGTCACATATATCCACGTATTCCTGAACCTCGCCAACACCTTCTGGTAAAATTTTACCTACAAGCAACGCACGTTAGTAAGGATTTGTACGTTTTAATGCTCATAAGAAAAGACCATTTAATACCCATTTCCAAGGCAATCAATTGTCCCAAGGGTTTAATCTTCTTCCGCAAAGCATCTCCAATTTGGCGAACAATTTCTCCCCGTTTGGGAGCAGGAATATCTACCCAGGAACTCCATGCTTCCTTGGCAGCTGCTGCACACTGCTGATAATCAGCTACGCTAGCTTGCTGGACATCAGCGATGGGTCGATTATTTGAAGGAGAAAGAGAACAGACCACCTAGCAAAAAAAAACATACATTAGGTTGCATTGCAAAAAATAAAAAAGGTAAAACTCCGAAATACTAACCTCCCCATTTCCAAACCATTTACCATTATAAACTCCTGGGTTGCTTTTCCCGAGTCCAAGGTCCTTTAGAAACGCGTATTCCGGTTCCTCAATCAGGTATTTTCCAGACGAGCTCATTGTCCGATGTAATACAGTAAGGTGAGGAAATGCAGCAGGAGATAGCAGAAAAGTCTTGGAAGAGATTACTCTGATAATACCTGCCATGTTACTCCGTACGATATACAACTTCCTATTTTAACCAATAGGACGACGGAGTAGTGTTGCTATTGGTACCACCGGAACTGCGGTGGCGATATGAGTTTACTCAAAAAGGGTAAGGATGTTTGGTTATAATGTAATAGTAATTCAAGCGGTGAGTGGTACCAATAGATTCATGTACGACGGAGGAGGGCCTTTCGCAAGGTTAAGCCAGCCCCAGCCAAACGGTACACTGCAAGCCTATGACAATTGCAATGTAGGTATGGGATACGCACGAAACTAATTGGCGCCTTTCGTGAGCAGGTTTTCCGTCGTTTTCAACCAGTACGTACTGCCACCAAGTAAGAAGCTCAAAAAAGACTTAGTAGGGCAATGGACTCCAGTGTGATAGTGAGATTTAAACTATTCTGGGCTACGTATAGACATTCACGAGATCTGTTTACTAATTCTGCTCCTTACACCAGCATAGCATACTGATATTTGGAATTAGGGCGCCAAATCTGTAAAGTGTGTACCGATAAAGATCTCTAGCTACGCCGCTGATTTGGATGGATCCACCGAGAGGTCAACGTCTTAAGAAATGCTATGCATCCATGAGGTACTCGTCGTCATTCAAGTAGAAAAGGTGGAGTCAAAGGAGGTATAATTTGAGCAAGGTGAAATGTTTGTTTACAGCGTCCTCACCATAACCAACCCCTTTCTTTCGTTGAATATCTGGAAGTTAGAAACTCGAGAAAGGCCGTTGACCTCCCCCCTCCCTTTTAGCACACCCCTAAGCACGTCTTGAGTCCTTACCTCTCGGTGGAATAGGCCCTGAGGGCCTAGTTCCACCGAGAGGTCACAAAAGGTCACAGAGCAAGAGGCAGGCCCGTACCCAGGATTTTGGTTCGGGGGGGGGGGGGGTATATGATATCGTTATGGAGAAAAAACATTTCGTGGAGGGATTTGAACCCCCCGACCCCTGGGTACGGGCCTGGCAAGAGGTGCAGCATCTTGATTGTGCAAAGGTTTTAAGAGGTGCTTTAAGGGAGGGGGGAATCAACCCCTCTCTTTAAAAATCTGTTCTTTGGTTGTGCACTAGCTGCTAACAAAAGAAAATTTTTGCATTAGATAGTTTTAAAATCTGACAAGCCGTTTTCGAAAAATCTTGTTCCGAAAGTCTGACGACTTGATTTGGTACACTGGGCTGCTACAGCAAATTGTGGTAACAAATCGTACTTTTCAGAAGCAAAACAAACGTAGAAACTTTGCCCGCAATTAGCTGTCTATTTACTTTCTTACTTTCGTACGCAAGTCTTTCGCAAAACAACAAAAACCATATGTGCCATCTGTGAATTGTTCCTATCATGTTCCCATACCAAATGAAAGGACTAGAGCAGGGGTGTCCAACCATTTTTTTTCGATTCGCCAACGTGTTGGCGAATCGGGATACCAATTCGCCAACACATGAAAATGCCCTCCGAATTCGCCAAATTCACCAACACCACAATTCGCCAAAATCGCTGCAACGCAAAACTTATACTGGTACTGGTAGAATGGTTCTACCAGTACAAGTTTTTCGTTCAGCGCTGCAGCCCAGGAAGTCGAGAGTGCTAAAAGAGATTCACCGGTTGAATCTACGAAATTAAAATCTTTTTGGCAAGGTTTGTCCGTGAATTTTTTGGAACAGCCGATTCGCCAACATTTTTCGTCAATTCGCTAACGTTGGCGAATTGAAGATAGGGTTGGACACCCCGCCACTATATGATCTAAGTATATGATCTTTATGATCTATATCAGGGGTGTCCAACCGTTTTTTTCGATTCGCCAACGTGTTGGCGAATCGGGATGCCAATTCGCCAACACTTGGAAATGCCCTCTGAATTCGCCAAATTCGCCAACACACTATAATTCGCCAAAATCGTTGCAACGCAAAACTTAGAATGGTTCTACCAGTAAAAACTTTTATTTCAGTGCTGCAGCCCAAGGAACAAGTTGAGAGTGCTAAAAAGATTTTCACCGTTTGAATTTACGAAATTAAGATCTTTTTTTGAATTTTTTGGAACAGCCGATTCGCCAACATTTTTCGTCAATTCGCCAACGTTGGCGAATTGAAGATAGGGTTGGCCACCCCTGGACTAGAGCACGTCGAAACCACGTTGTACTTGTAACATTGGATACTACAGCGGCTACTAGATGGCCTCAATTGATCGGTAGAATTCCCTTTAAAAAAATACGATCCACGATCTTTATGACATACCGACGATCCGTTCTTTTTGGGAAGATCCAAAGCACTGGTTCCAGAACTTGGAAGTCTGAAAACATTCTTTTTTGTAAGTCACTTATAGAATGTCAGGACTTATACCCGCGCGGCAATAAGTACATATTAGTGCTTCAACTGCAGTCTGAAACTCAACAAGACAAGAATGTCCGGAGAAGACTGGCGTTCGCCAACGTACCGCCAAAGTGTGGTTGCAAAAATGTAATATGTCTATTATCTATATAACTTCAGCATATATCAATACCGTACTACAACCACAAACTTCCTGTTTAGAGACGAAGCGATAAAACAGTCCGGCAATCCTACAACTAAAAATGCCATGGAAATGGAAGCCCATTTCTTCCAGAAGGCCAAAAATAGGGTATTTTCTTATTCTTCTGTTTTTGTGTTGTTGTTTTTTTACTTTGTAGCTCTCATAGGAGGATTATCTTGGATTTCTAGCCCGCCTTTTGCTTCACGTTCACGAAATGCGTAATTCTTAATTTTTAAAATTTTCAAGTGTACAATTTTCTTGCATAGAAACCAAACAAAAGGGAACTCAGCCAAATCAAGGGGGCAATGCAAGCACACCCACAGGCCCGTCCTCCCAAGATCCCATCAACGCTCTTCAAAACCTCGCTAGACAAGGTACTACAAACGTACCTTATATGCTGTCCTTTATTAACGCTGATTTCTCGGTAAGGTTCTGGAGTAAATGCTGGCCCACATCCAGGTCAGCCCGGCAACGTCTCAACTCAAGGCGTTCAGCCGAATCAAATGTTCATGCAAAATATGCCCAATCCAATGAACAACACCAGTCAAGGACATCCCTCAATGAACAGCCAGCCAATGGGGAATCCACGGCTTGTTAATCCTAATTTTCAGCAGAATACTGTGAACCCTAACTTCAATCAAAACTTCAATAGTGATGGGAACATGCCAAACTTTAACCCGCCCACTCCCATGATGCCTAACATGGGAAACCAAACCCCACAAATGCAACAAAACAATCCAGCATCAGTACTATTAAATCAGTTGAATCATTCCAACGCTGCAAACAACCCAAGTAAACACACATTCCAGTTCTGCTAAGTTATTCTTATTTTTTGTTTTTAGTGAACGCTTTGATGGTACAACGTCAGCGTTTAAAACTGCAGCAGCAGCAACAACAGCAACAGAATGTGAACATTATGAATCAGGTAAAACGAATTTAAAGGTTTTTGATCTGGCAGTCTTTCATTAACTAATTAATTGTTAGTCTGGTGGTATAACGCCTCAGCAGCAGCAGCAGTTATTACAGCAGCAGCAACTTATGCAACAAAGAAAGAATGAGATGCAAGTAGCGCCTAATGTTCCACAATACAATGCCGGACCTATGCCACGTCAAGGAACTCCCACACAGTACATTTCACAATCTCCTAATCCTGGTATGATGACGTCGCAACCCTCTCCCGTTTCGATTGGTCAGGTTATGTCGTCCAATACAGCAAGGTACATAACTTACACTTTTGTCCTTAATTTAACTAACTTTCCTCTTGTATGGCAGCCACATGGTAGCTTCACCAGCTTATGCCCATTCACCTGGGTCTGGTATTGCACCTTCTCCTGCTGGAGCTAGCGGTAGAGTGATGGGTATGGGACCAGGGCAGCCACCCAGAACTCTTAATATAGCCACACCTGGAAGCATGTTAAATACGCCAGGTCATCCTGGTTCTGTTCCATCTCCACGCGGAGGAGGAATACCCATGACCGAGGATCAAGCTTATTTGGAAAAAGTTCGCCAGCTTAGTCGTTTCATTGATCCCTTAACTCGAATGATCGCTAAACTTGGCGATGACGGTACTTCTCCCCCAGCCCCCTCCAGCTGTAATATATAAATTAATGCGTGCATATGTTGATAGATACTGAAAAATTGGCCAAGATGAAAAAGCTTTTAGAAATTTTAGCCAATCCTTCAAAAAAGGTACCAATGGAAACACTTCTTAAATGTGAAGTCGTTTTGGAAAAAATGGATTTGAAAAAGGTATTAATAGTTACATATATTATTTTATGATTCTTAAGTAAAACGTATGTTTCGAATTCTTAGGATCCTGCAAGTGTTGGTCCAGCTTCACAATCTTCGGTTCCAAGCCTAGCTGTTCCTGTAAATGCTTCTCGTGAGACTGCGGCGACGCCTTTACATTCTTTACTAGAAACTATTGCTTCACAGGTAAATTTAACTACCTTTTGACATTAGTCCAAACTAAGTCTTTTTAGGCCAAATCGCCAGTCATAAATCACACGTTGAGGCGAACATTCGGCCCTGTAATGGAAACATTATTAAGTTGCGATATACTACCTTTCTCGCCTCCCAAAAAGCGCAAGACCGACGACGTTGAAGATTTTCAAGCTATAGATTTGATTAAAAAAGAAGCAGCTAACTTAGATCAGCGCTTTGAGGTAAAGACACTTTTGTATACCTTTATACCAAAAGGTATACCAGTATACCTTTTGGAATCCAAATAACTTTTCAGTTATGTAGGTTAAACAAGATCCACTTCAACCGCCTGGTGCAGAGAGTATGACGTTCCTGTGCACACTAAATGACCCACTGCTGCCAAGCATACCCTCTTTAACGGTGGAAGTGTCAAAGGATTACCCTCGCGTGGCTCCAAATCCCAAACTTAAAAACACAACTCAAGGTAAATATAAAGCTGAACTTACTGTTAGAGGTAAAAGTCAACTTCATTATAGATTCAGAATTTGCGAAGTCTATTCACGGTGCTTTGTCGAGTCGAATGACGTATCTGCCTAGCCGGTATTCTCTCTCTCAGCTTCTCTTAGTATGGGAAATGAGCGTACGTCAAAACTGTCAGCGTGATAGAAAGGATCCGCCTACTGCAATGAATGCAATGAAGGTGGCCATGGGAATGTGAATAACACGAAAGACTTTTGAAAAGTTATTGTACTGCGAGTTAGTTATAGTATTGCTTTTCTTTTAAATGAATACCACAACTGACAAGTTAGTATTACTTTTCTTTTATATGAATACTACAATTGACAAGAAGGAAATACACTGGAATTTTGTATTCAAGTTCTGTTTTGTCGTAATTATACTATCGCTAGTATAAATAAAAGCGGAGTAGACTACTGTATAAACAGTTGGTTACGCCAGCTTAGAGTGAGCAGTCATGAAGTTGTCAGTACTGGTACTTATGCTGTTTACCTGGGTAAGTGAAGTTAGACATAAACAAAAAACATTTAATACTTATACGCCTATTCTAAGCTGGTAGCATGCAATTTGAATGCCGTAAGAGGGAAGAATGGGACACACACCTACAACGGCATAGACGTTGCCATTGTTAAAGGGTATGACCTTAGTAAACTCGGAACACAGAATCGCCAAGTAGAACTAACAACTACGACAACTTCTAGTAGTTCGGTAGGGAGTACAACTTATACTATGAGTCCTCCGCCTACTATGAGTTCCCCGCCTACTATGAGTACCTCGCCTACTATGAGTACCTCGCCGACTTTGGGTCCCTCGCCTACTACTAGTCCAGCGCTTACTCTTACTATGAGTCCCTCGCCATCGCCACCGCCAACCAGTAGTCCCCCGCCATCGCAACCGCAAACCACTAGTCCCCCGCTATCGCCACCGCCAACTACTATTCCCCCACCATCACCACCACCAACTACTAGTCCTCCGCCATCGCCACCGCCAACTACTAGTTCCTCACCCACTGCTAGTCCTCCGGTTACTATGAGCCCCCCACCTGCTACGAGTCCATCGCCACAAAGTACCATGCCTGGTACACCTTCTGTTCCAAGTACTATGCCTTCGAAACCGACCAAAAAACCTACCAAAAAACCTACCAAAAAACCTACCAAAAAACCTACAAAAAAGCCCACCAGAAAACCTACAAAAAAGCCAAGCAAAAAAAATACCAAAAAGCCAACGAAAAATCCGACTAAAAAGGGAGCAGCATAGATTTTTTAAAGTTAATAACCAAACGCAACTTGCAACGAAACCATCGCAGACCTATTTCCGAGAGCAACTTGACATGTCCACAAAAGGTAACATTATCAAATAACTTTGCTGGCTTTTACTATAGTTTATCGGTGTACTGCCTTTTTTCCCACAATCTGTATACAAATAAGCAAAATACACTACACGTTAGACACTATTATGTGTATCAAGTCCTCGGCGAACACCTAAACTGGGTCTGCCACCGTGACTGCTAATTAAATTTGCAGGTATGTCTAAACTACCGACACTTACGGCCATGCTACCTTCTAAGTTTCGATCACCATCAGGATCTTGTTCAAGCGCTTGGTTACGGAGAAATGACACGCATATGAAAACAAGCAAAGTAGCTGTCTGAATAATACTCAACGTATAATAGAATAGATCTAAACGTCCCTCGTTGAATTCGTCGTCCTCGCGAATCCAATTCAGCTGCCAGGCATTCGTTAAAACAACAAGCGAAACGCCTAGGAAAGACCCGATGCCTTCCACAGCAGAATAGAGGCCCATGATGAGGCCTTGGAAAGTTTTTGGGGATGAGGAGTAAGCAAACTCCAAACCTAACGTACCAATATAATTGAAGTCGGCTTTTATAAAGTAAATTTGGTACCAGCCACTCCTGCTAATATTTCTGCTGCGCCAACCATACAATACTGAGGAATTTGCCACCAGATGGCAAAATCAGATGCGTCATACGTTGTACCGCTGATATTCTGATTTAACCGGAACCTAGAAAGGAAGGGTCAAATAATACAAATTACAAGACATAGATGGATTACCCTTCATGCCATGTCTTCAGCCTAAAGTGTTCAAGTATGCCAGCAAAAGCGGATGCAAGCACACTAAACAGCATTCCAAACACTGCAGAATAAAATATGTATACCCATATTTTCCGACAACAAAATCTTAAACTTGCATACTCATTCTTTCTAGATTGGAAGGGGAAAGCCGTTTCTTATCCAAGTAAGGGTAGACCAGGCCATTTAGCAAGGGTACCAAAACTAACACAAAGGCTTGGTCGAATAAAGTCAACCAGGCGGCGGGAACCTACTTTTTTAAGAACATATGCTAACACGGTATATAGCTTTGGTCAATTATTAGTCATTTACACTGAAGGCCTTTTCAGCTTTTCCGTAAAAAATACGCATATGCAAGCCTTGGGCCTGGAAGCTGGTCGACATTTGAAAATACACCAACCAATACGGCAAGAGCACGGCAAAGAAGAGTACGGTCATTCCGACTTTCCGAACATCTTCTACGGTTGTTTCATGGTAACAGCCGCCGAATTGTGTTTTAGCGTAATCTAACCACGTAGGTGAAGGAGTTCGCATGAAAGACCTTCGACGTATAAGTGGAGAACTGAAGACAAGTACAACTTCATAATATGGAAAAAAGGCAGAAAATGTGGAATTTACCTTTGTAAACTCTCGACTTTCTTACACTTTCCCTTAGCTCCTTCAAAAGGAATACAGATAAGGTCTGTTAGGAGGGAACCTTGCGGTCGATGGATAATGTAGAACTTGCGACCAGCAGAGAACACCAGCATTGCGGAGAAAAGCGCCAAAGTAGCTGTACCGTAGGCAAACGTGAAACCGGATGTAAAATCTTGCGCGACGAAAGAAAGAACGCCAACTCCGACTATGCTACCAATATTCACACACCAATAATACCACGTAAAAAATCTTCGGGTAGTGGTTTTTCCACCGTCACGTACCTTTAAGAAAACTTATTTAAGATGAAAGGCTTTGCAATAATGGAGGTCACGGGTTTTATACTTGCTCAGCACCGAAGGCTGGAATATTCGAACGAACGATACCAACCGCCAGTCCAATAAGCGTTAAAATTATATAAACATGCGTTTTACAAGGCGGTGACGTTAAGCCACCGGAGTTCGCAGAGGCTTCAAGGAACGCCAGTCCCATGATAAAGCTGTTCGGCAAGTGGTTGCGAGTTTTATTAGGCACTGGGTTTGTTTCATTACTATCACGAGACTTCAAGTCGCAGCCCAGGTTGACTAATGCATTAGCGGAAAGAATAGTAAGTAATATATAGCCTGCAATGTATAGGAGATATCCCAGGATTATGGTTTTGAATCTTCCCAGATACGAATCGGATAGCCAGCCACCCAGTGGGGCAGACATATAAGCAATTCCATGCAAAACAAAAACGGCAGTCATGGCTTGTATTGCATTCCAGGACTGGACCTATGCTAGTAGGTAACATAAGTAACTGTGAATTCATGTCTTCATTGTGCTCATTTACTTCAGTCTGCCCTTTGTTTAAATAAAGGAAGAGGTTCATGACTAGGGCATAATACGCGAGGCGTTCAAGCATCACAGAAAAAAGTATGATTGTTCCAGCTATTTTTGCTCTTCTCGGGTCCCATGGAACATAGGTAGTACTGTTTATTTGACCTCGTAACAACAAAGGTTCCGATTCGTTCGTGATCTCCGACATGGTTACTGTTTATCATTTAAATCCAGCTAACAACTGAATATTCGAACAAGACAAACATAAGCTACAATTTATCGTAAGAAAATAAACAATGTTTATAAGAGGGTTGACGTACCGTTCAAGCGAGTAACGCCTTTAATGCCCAATTTTCTAAACCTTCGTAACGGTTATTTTCCTCGTTTCACCGAGGCTGTCCCACGTGTATTGTTGTTTTCTTTAGTCAGGCTTCATGCCGCTACGAGTCGGATGCACGAGTAATTTTATTGGTTGATTTCAAAATGACAAACAGGCGCGCCTCAGCTGGCTTACGGCTTAAACTCGCGAACCGTCATTCCCATCAGCACGCAACGCGCGCTAAAAATTTTGGGATAAAGGAGCGGTTTTTATAGTGGAAAATAAGGAAGATACTTCGAATTTGAGGTAAGGAACTTTAGTTAGTTATTAGTATTCGTTGCTACAATATTTCTTCCCTATCTTAGACTTAGATATTGCTGCCTGCCCGCTAAACTTTAATTTCGTAAGTTGGTTGTATTAAAGCAACTGGTTCCATTGTCATCGCTTCAAAAATGTCGAATATGGAGGATTTCTTGAAGATTGAAAAGATCGGAGAAGGTAGTGCAAACGGAAGTTAAAAAATAAGGTAAAATTTTCGCTTTTAGGTACATATGGTGTGGTGTATAAGGCAAAAAATAAGAAGACAGGGCAAATTGTTGCTATGAAAAAAATTCGCCTGGAAAGTGAAGAGGAAGGCGTACCATCTACAGCAATTCGAGAGATATCGCTTCTAAAGGAACTCCAACATCCAAATATCGTTTGGTAAATTAATAGGTTTTCTCGCTTCTTAACCCCACCCGTCTTCTTTCCTAATGTAGCCTACAAGATGTCCTTATGCAAGAGTCTAAATTGTACCTTGTTTTTGAGTTCTTGTCCATGGACTTGAAAAAGTTTATGGATACAATTGCTGCTGGTCAGTTTATGGACCGTATGTTAGCCAAAACTTACTGCTACCAGGTGACACGCAAGAGAAATATGGCTTTTTACTCATTTCAATTAACCTCGCGCTTTAGATTATCCAAGGGATTTTGTTTTGTCACCAGCGCCGAGTTCTCCACAGGGATCTTAAACCACAAAATTTACTGATTGACAGCAATGGTGTAATCAAGATTGCTGATTTTGGTTTAGCTCGAGCTTTTGGCATTCCAGTTCGCATCTACACACATGAAGTGAGCTATTAAGTTTTATATCCTGAGGTCGAAGGTTTATTTGAAACTTGTTAAAGGTGGTAACTTTGTGGTATCGCGCTCCTGAAGTTCTTTTGGGGTCTCCTCGTTACTCTTGTCCCATTGACATGTGGTCCATAGGATGCATTATGGCCGAGATGATCACCAAACGTCCGCTCTTCCAAGGTGACTCCGAAATTGACCAGCTTTACCGCATCTTTCGGTATGTAAGAAGTGTAATTTTGGGCAAAATAATACGTATGGCCTCTTCAGAGTAATGAAAACCCCCACCGATGACATCTGGCCTGGTGTGTCAAAAATGCCTGATTATAAAGCCACATTTCCCAACTGGACTACTTTCAATTTACCTAACCAGGTAAAAAATCTGGACTCTGTGGGCTTAGACTTGCTGCAGCAGACGTTGATTTATGATCCCGCTCATCGCATTACGGCAAAAGAAGCTTTGCAGCATCCATGGTTTTCCGATGTCGACAAGGAAAAGCTCCCTGCCAAGAACTGCTAGACGGCCCTTCTAAAAAACCTTCAAAGCAACATTCATACAAAATTACTCTTGCCATTTGCGGCAAGAACACATAATTACTTCTTTAACCCATCCACTCTTATGGATTTTACCTGTCTGCGATATCAGTTGGGACCATATTTCTTGAATTTACTATCCTGTCACTGTACGCTAATTTAATTTGGGTTTCATGGTTTCCTTGTATGAAGAAATAGTGAAATAGAATTTGTAAGAGTAAAACAAGTTGAAACAAAACTATGACAACGTTCTTTAACATATTGTGTCCTTGTATAGTAGTACAACAGCAATCTTATGGGAACGCAACCGGGCTTTACAAAAAAATTAGGAAAAGGCTGGGATTTTACACCTATTATGTACAGCATCCTGCAAAAAATCCCCAACAACACAAGTGCAAGTAACTAAGCATCAGCCCGATAATAACTTCATTCAGTCAATTAAAATACAAGCCATCAACATTGTTGTTTAGCGTGCTTAAACCACCCTTGACACTACCGTGTTTCAGTAATTAAGAGACGCTATAATTCGTACAAATTATTTACTTGTGCATGCGCGAAAGCATGCTACGAAACTTTGTTAGGGACGGATATTATTCTCTCGCGTAAAACAATTTCATCGTCGCATGGTGCTGTTCAACTGCACCAAATTTCCGTTGATGTACGGATAAGGAGCATAGACTGTTCCAGGTGTGCCTGTCCGTTGATCTTGGTATTGGGCCTGCGCGGCATGACTATGCGGACTACCGTGACCGTGATGGGGGTGCATGTTCATCATCCCCATCTGCACAGGTAACTGGCTTGGCGGATTCATGAAGCCCGTGTTCGCGGCGATGTAACTCGCTGGATTGAGCGCTTGATGTTGAGGTACCCCAGGAACGCCCATTCCCATGCCCATACCAACACCCATACCCATACCTAAGTTGCTCATCGACATTCGGTAGCCATTCAAAGTTTGATAATCTGCCATTAATTGAGGGTTTATGGTAACGTTGGGTGCTCTTTGCGTGTTGCTGTTGCGCGACCGCGCAGATCCGCTGTTGCTTCCTCCACTCGCTCCCCCTCCATGACCGCTTGAGTGTTCTCTGCCATGCGCATTCGGGGTAGGTACTGGAGTGATGGTTGGCGACAAGCCGAGTCCCAAGTTGGCAGCAGCTCCAGGTCCTGGGCTAGGAACTGGTAACGGAGAAGGCACAGCACTTTGGTAGTACTTGTGATACGATGCAGCCATCGACGGTTGGGCTATCGATACAGGAGGTGGGGTACCAACCATGCCATGGACATGAGTGTGACCCATAGCTCCATGAGCAACTCCCAATGCATGTAAATGTGAAGGCGGAGGGGTTGGGTTAGGCGGTGGCGTCATAGTATGGTGACTTGCAGGTCCAGCAGCATCCACTAGTCCATTAGTCAGTTGTTGGAGTTTTGCTAAACTGCACGAAGCAGAAGCTGCTGGACTAGGAGAAGCTGCAGGCAAATACTGCCTTCCTTGTGCAGTCAAACCAGGCGTGGCTGCGTTGACTGGCGAAGGCTGACCGTAATAGTTAGGTGACGGAGCGGATGCAGCAGCAGTTGCTGAAGACGCTGTGCTGACTACAACGTTACTAGGATGAGGCGTGGGACACGGTGGTGGAGCTGGAGCAATTGGAGTGTACCGATGGGTGGTAGACCTCCGGTTAGACTTGACGTTGCCCGTTTCTTGCGAAGAAGTGGAATTACTGTTGATAGAGCTGTTAGGACGGTGAATTACTGAAGACATCGACACGTAAGTCGACCCCGCTCCTCCAGTTGAACTGGTGGTGTACCCTAAAGGTGACGCTACTGCCATTTGTGGTACAATATACGTAGCCGGAGTGGACATCATAGTTCCGGGATGCAGATGCCCCATACTCATTCCCATACCCATTTGACTGGCCGTTAACCCATAGCCTCCAGTCATGGAACTAAATCCCGACTGGAACATTTGAAACTGCTGTTGCTGCTGATGTTGCTGCTGCTGTTGTTGGGCTAAACAATGCTGATGTTGCTGCTGGAGCTGTTGCGCTGCTTGCTGCTGGAGCTGCTGCGTAGCTTGTTGCTGCAATTGATGGGCTGCTTGCTGTTGGAGTTGAGTAACCTGTTGCTGTTGAGAGGGTGAGACAGAATGCTGGGGTGGCGTCATAGGGTTCGAGTAAGAAGGTGAAGGAGCTAACCGCTGCATGGAAGCCAAATGCTTTTGCTGTTGTTGTAGGCTTTGCTGAGGCGACGAAATCCCTACTGGTGTATGATTACTCTGGTTGCGGTGTCTGTGCTGGCGCTGCTGTTGGTTCGTTACAACAGGGTTGCTACTGGAAGCCGGGCTTTGATTCGAGGCATGGTTTGCAGCCTGGTTGCTGTTGGGAACGGCCGAATGCATCTGAGGAGAATTGGGATACATAGCTTGGCTAACGGAACTAACATTCTGCTGTTGTTGATGTTGGGATTGCATGGGGTTACCGTGCATCATAGAGTGGTTGTGATAATGCTGATGGACTTGATGAGGCGAAAGCAACGGCTGCTGTTGCTGCTGCTGAGGAGGCTGAACGTACTCGTTACAAGAATTACCCAAAAGCTGCTGGGTTTGCTGTTGCTGAGTGTTAGTGCTATTTCCAGGCGTGGATGGAGCAGCTGGTTCATTACTGGGCAACGAGCGAGGCGATTCGACTGAGGTGGTATTGTTTTCATTCTCATTTGCCGGATAGCCGTGCAAAGAATGAACCGAGCCAGTCGTAGATTCAGGCGTGTACACACCTAAACTATGATTCGGTATAGGAGAGGCGACAGGGGCTGAACTAAGCTGTTGACCTTGACCTTGTGTCTGAACAGCTTGCTGAACTGAGTTACAAGTATGATTCGTCATAGGGGGCGTTAACGCAGCTACGGATGTTACTGGCGTAGCTGGAAGGCAAGTCTCCTGCGGAGAAGAAATTACGTCTTCAACTGCACCATTTGTCAGTGCAGCATCGGTAATCTGTGATGCGGGTTCCTCCCTTTCCTCTACTGTTTCTGAAGGGTCGACGTTCTGTGCGACAGGTACAAATTCAGCTGCACTTTGAGGGTCAAAATCTGCCTGCATGGGCGTCCTAGCTTCTTCGGTGCTTTCTGAAGGTTTATCTGCACACTCTTCGTGTTGGGACCCATTACTTGCAGGTGTTGCTTCACATTCCGGTTCCGGCTCTTTCTCCTTTAGAGAGATTGATTCATGCGACTCAGCTTCAATGTGTTCTGGTTCTGCTTCTGAGAACTCGTAGCTTACTTCTTCAGCGGCTGAAGACTGTATGGGTTCTTCAGGAGGCGTAGCAGGTTTTTCTTCTGGAGCAATATGGTTTTCAACTGGTTTGCGGTCTTCTTCGTCCATTGGTTCGGCATCGCTGTGAGCATCAGCGGCCTCAGAAAAGGCTTGCTCATTATCTGAACCCATTTCTTCAACTTCAGTTTCAACTCGGGCAGGTTCAGGTATCGGTTCTTCAATTTTAGGTTTCTTCACAGGGCCTTTCCGCCTGCCTTTGGCGCCTTTACGTTTACGTGAACCTGTACGACTGTTTCGCATACGCTCCGCTCTTACTTTGGCCTTCGGAGAAGAATCCACTTCCGCTTGCTTCTCTGTTAAAGGCAAAGGCGCTGGAGGAGGCGATGGTATCGCTGGCTCTTCTTGTACCGGTTCCTCGTCTTTTAACCGTGAATTTAAAGGCAAGTCTTCATCTTCGAGACTAACAACAGGAGTTGGTTTTCTGCCCTTCTTTCTCCCTTGCTTCCAATTTTCGCCATTGTTGGGGATGCGATCTTGTACAATGACAGCCGAAGGCACATTCTTTGCTTCTTCTTTAACAGCCTCGGACTCGGAAACCATTTTTTCTTTCCCTTTCCTAGTCCGCAACCATGTTTTGTCAGTTTTGGATCGTTTCCTGGCATTAAAAGCAGGGGTCTCCTCTGGTTCTTCTTCTCCTGCCTCTTCAATTTTGACTTGACATACGTCTATGATCTTCACTGCTTTTTTTCTCACCGCCGCTTTTATTACACCTTTTTCAGTGCGACTTATCGGAGAAGCAGCTGGAGGAGCTTGACTTGAGACTACCGGAGCTGTGCACGCCTTTTTGTGTCGTTTCTTACAAGAAGCCTTTTTCGGAACAGGAGTGGGCGAAGCTTCTTGTTTGTGTTTAGGTTCCCGTCGTTTTTCTACTTCTTCTTCTAAACCGGAACTGTCGTCGTCACTCGGAGGAGCAGTGTTACCACTAATGAGAGGCGACCACCGCAAACACTCGGGATCTAAATCGATGCGGGAGTTACTCTTTGCAATGCGGTCTGCATACTGATCCACTTGAGCCCAGTCAATGGCCAAAACAAACCTACAATAGAACGACATCATTACAGTATTTGTACTATCTCGGTAATGGTCACTTACTTTCCATCCGGCTTTCTCTTGATCATATTTAACATGACGAATGTGGCCGCAATATCCTGAGTTGTTAAAGCAGCTTCTAGGCTCATGTTTTGAATGGATAGCTTGCCATCGTTGCGATGTACATGAAGGTATTCCAATAAAATAGATTTCCAGTAAGCATGGTAACTGACACGACCTAGGTCTGATAAAGGCTTTTCAGGCGTGCCAGCTTGATCTTCACGTTTGGACAACAAATAACCTGCAACAGAAAATGAGAAGACTTTCATTATATACCCAAGCAAATAATTTGTTACAGAATTGAACATAAAACAGTCAGGAAAGGATGGTAAATATTACTGAAATGAATTAAGAAACGACCAAAACCCTGGCGCTGGTATTGAGGCATAGTCATGATACATGACACGTTATATTTCTGTTGACAGTGCTTCTCCTTCGAAAAGTAACCAACCAAATGGCATCCCTAATGATTATTAAGTGGAATTAGCGTCTTCTAGGGAAATACATTGCTAAACTTTGCAGAATACCTTCTTGTCATTGACGGTAAGCACATAAAAAAGAAAAGGTTCCACATCATAGTACAGGGTCTTGTGATCCAGGAAGAGCTTAGCCAGCAAACACAAGTTTTGACAGTAAATCTTATTGACATTGCCATCCACCTAAGAACCCAATAATTACAAGACCATTAGTTTACTTTCAAGTTAGGGTAAATCTCAAGTTAAGTACCTCGAATACAGAAACGTTGCCTCGTCTGTAAATCTCCGTGGCCGGCGGATGTCTCCAGGTACATTTTAAGGCATGGTGTTCGAGAATGGGTCGGCTCTTCATGTACTTTAAGCAAAACTCGCACAGAAAAAGCTTGGGAAGCCTACAGGTATCAGAAGCATATTCAACATCGATGTATTAAATCAAATAAGAAATATACACTAAAATTACCTTGCATATTCTTGAGGGTAAGGCGATGAATACCAGGTTTGGATGTCATATTTGCCAAACTGAATAGAAGCTGGGCAACGCGCTTGCGAATGTGTTCCCGGACTGATTGTCAAGGGGTCAGGTATGTTGTCCAGCCCCAAATCCTATGCAAAATTGACCATTAGAATAGGTACGGCGAACACCTGTAACAGTTAGTAATTACTTCAGCTGTAGTCAGCTGGATTTTCTTGAAGACTTCCACATCTCTCTGAGTCACTCCAGGAGGCAATATACACTTCTCGGACTCGTGCGACGCTACTGAAGCTTCTCCATCGGATGAAGAGCTATCCTCATCCACGTCCGGGTCAACTGCTGCTCTTTTTTCTTTCTTCTTGCGAACCGATCTAATAACAAAAGTGAAATTAACAATAGGGGAAATCTTAATCAAATTGTTAACGTACAGTTCTGCCTTTTTGGGCGGTTTTCGCTTGATTGCACACTGTGGGCAATGCCATACTTTAGGCTTCCTTTCCAACGGTGGCTTCAAACAGCTGAGATGGTAGCCTTCGTCACAAACACCACAACAAACCAGAACATCCTACGTGTAAAAGTAACATAAAAAGGATATCTATGACAGGTAATTGTAAGATGAATTATTTACCGTATCTGAGCGTTCACCGCAGTTTTTACAAGATTTGCATTCTGCACATAGCCAACCTCCTTGCATGGCTAGTTTCAATGCTTTGGATCCACCTTTGAAACATGAAGGGTGTACCGAGGTCCCACACTCGTGACACGAAATCAAACTCTCCTGCCGACTATTGCCCGTTCCCAGGCATTCACAACAAAACTGAGTGGCTCCAGCGCTCTACAGCAAGACAAATCCGAACAAACCATGTTACAAAATCTTTAAAAAATCTTCAAAAAGAAAAAATCACGTAAGATCAATACATCAAAAGCAACATCATCTGGTGCTACTTGCCACCCGCGTATCCATTGAATTCGACGCCAATGCCAACACAATGGCCATTTAGATATCACGAGGACACTTTGCATTACTGGACCTAAAACATGCGCTAATTCGTTCTCAGTCCAAACTAAAGGTGCAAACCTGCAAACCATGATGGTGCAAACCAAAGTGCAGGTTCGGCCAATAGCGATTTTCTCCAGGAAAAAGTGGCAAAAGGAGAAAAAAGAAACAGAATCAAGCGAAAAAAACGCAATAAATATTCAAATCCTTTGGAAGAAAGGCTGTCACTACATCACTGTCTCCGGATCCACAGAGGCTGAAACTTTTACGGCCTCAACAACACCGTTGTAAAACCTTCAGCCTGACCACCCGAGACTTTCGACACGGGAGCAAAAAAAATTTCACACGGAAAGTTTGGGCCTCAATCCTTTAGTTTTCGCACAAACTTTTCTCAGTTCTAGCCAGGATACATGCCCTCAACCCTCGAACCCTATTCATAAAAAAATCGCAACTGGACACAGCCAACCAGAGGGCAAGAGACCTTCCCTCCCCCCAAAAAAAGAGAGGAAAATAGATAAATAAGGTAAAGTGACAGGCCTACCGAAGTGCGTCCTTCTGCAGCTACCTCCTCTTCGGTTTCTTCGGCAGTTTCGTCTCCATCGGATTGAGAGTCTAGTCGGAAGGGAGTCTGGTCTGGAGCATCTTCACCGGCGTCGTCACTTCCCGAGTTGGATGAGATGGTTCGCGCACGACCAGCTGTAGTAGCACTTGTTGAGGACGAGACACGTCTCCGGCGTTTGCTGGGCAATTCACTTTCTTTACGTGGTGTTGTCATATAGTAAAGCCCATCTTGCACGAGAAGTCCCTTCTCCACTGCTTTTAAGGCCGCTTGTTTTAACAATCTGCCCAGTTTGTCAGCGGATCCAGCTCCGGCAAAGGATTGTCGGATGTACTTTTCAATTGTAGGTAAGTCTGAACCTCCTGACTCTGATAATTCCCGAATACTTTTCACCACTGCTTTCACCAAGTCGGAAGTTTTTGAGAGGGAAATTTGCCGTGTGTGATGTTGAGGTTCCTTGAAAGAAGTCTGACCTTTGTTGCACACTTTCAACACGTTGCCAATCGCCACAGCCTCGTTCAAGCGGCCGATAATAGTTTCATCACGTAGAATCGGCCCGGAACTTTTCGCGTGAGTTTGGCGGACTGCATGGCAAATTCGTTCTGCAGACGGTCTCTGTTTCTGGCTCTTAATCTTAAGGATGGCTTCCACTAACCACTCTGACCAAACTGTCAGACTTGTGGGCCACGGATCTTCTATATTCCGTTCGCGCATGGTTGCAAATTCGTCCCACAAACGTTAGATTAGCCCAGTCCTTTGGGTTTGATTACCTGCAAGGAGATTACCATTAGTCACAGTAAAACCATTCATTCTTATTCAACGTCACTCTATGGCAGGTTGCCTAACGCGACCGCCCAAGCTGGGTGCCGCGAAACCCGCTAGAGGATAAAGCTAATGAACCCTCCACGCCAAATAGCGGCTGAAGCAAAATCTATTGACCGAAGAAGAAGGATTTACGTCCGGGCGAACGTCTGTCAGAGTTCCCTGAACAAGCCAGAAAGAACGGGGTCAATAATGGGGTTTGGCTCCGAAGAGGCAGGGAGGTTTTGCAAGCTTTTAGAAACCTCGGCACGCGCCCGACCTGTCTTTTAGCTGCGTAGCTGGCGGATTCCAGGCTTTCCGTCTAGCTTCAATTCGGGTTTGTCTTCTCGTGATCCGACGGTCCTCACCTGCTCTTCCTATGCAGCTTGCCAAAAAGTTTCTTACTGACACAAAACTGTCCCTAGTTGCCGCAAATTACGCCTTTCCTACATAAAAATGCTTTCATAACCAGCTCAGAACTCTCTAAATGTATACACTACACTTGGCTTTGTTTCTCAACGCTTTTGAAAGATTTTGGAACACTCCCATAAAGCAGCCCCGGATGGGAAGAAAGCCGACGGACCGCCATGTTTAGCACAGCTTAGCGTAGTTGTTCCACACGTCACGACAACCTTGAAATGCAACAACTAGTCTCAATTCAAAGCAGAACACCTTACACCCTATACCTTAAATTCTGCAATTGTCTGTTAAAGTAAAAGCAGGTGATAAATCCTGACAAAATTACATGCAAACCTATGAAAGAAGTCTTGACTAAAAGCTACCTCTTCAATGCTGCATTGCACATTACTCACAAGTGCTAGGCACTATTCGACACATAACTTAAGCCTGACCTATCCTATTAAGTTCCAGTTTAAACTTACTCTGGTTAATTCCACAGGTAACACTTAAGAAAACTAGGCACAACTTTACACAGCTGAGGGTCATAACAAAGCAACCACGACACAAAATGGCTGCGATCCATTTACTAGCGATTCTAGCGACGCCATGCGGCACATGACGCAGCAGGACTAGACCAAAACAGCGTGGCGGGAATTCCTTTTAACGTGCGACTATATCAATGGAACCGCACCGGTCCACGTCAGGCAAAAGCCCAACCGCCGAAAAAGGGGCTCTCGCTTCCCACGTCGCCACAGCTGCCCGAAATGTAAATTCTTTTCAATGCCCTAACGCCAGAGGGAGGGAGGACAACAGGATGTTCAAACACACACCTTTGCCTTCACCGAACTATTGAAAGTCCCTACGTACTCGTATATTACCCAGGATAAACCCGCAGCCTATACGAACAATTTTTCTAGCGTTTGGATAGCGTCAATTGAAAATTTTACACTCCAGCTAAGTATAAGAAATAAAAACTGATTAGTAACTTCTCTAACGTTCTATTTTGCGAGTTCATTAAGGAACATATAGAAAATTAGTTTTGTGGCAGTGCTGTACGCAGTCGTGAGTATGTGCTGGGTTTCCAAAAACCCACATAGTTCTCCCGAAAAACACAAGCAATCAATATTCCGACCCGTTTATAAGTCGATCTAATCTAACATAGCAGAATGAATACATGAAAGGAAAATTACATACGAAAACAAGGCACACATTTCGTACTAAAGGCCTAATTAAAAAATTCTTGAAGCTACCGTTTCTTTTTCCGCACATAAAATAAAGACGCTTTCCCAAATTAGCACTTCGCATAGCTTTGCACTCTATAGGGCCCAAGACTGACGCTCAATTCTTATGTTCAATTTAGCTCGACGTAATAAAAAAGTAGCAGAGAAAAGACAGATTAAAGCAGCGGTTTTGGTTCCAAATTTTAGACGTCATTATCGGCATCACCGCGAACATCATCGCACTTGTTTTCCAGTTCGTTCTGCCGAGAAAAGAAAGACCCGTAAAGCCTACATAACAGGACTATTTAGTGCTTGATTTTACCTCGTCTAGCTGAAGACAAGTTCCCCACTCTTGCAAGGAAATAAAATGGTCGTCATCAGCATCGCATAAGTTCAGGAATGGAGCAATGCAGTGTTCTAAAGCCATCAACGGAGCACGAATAGGGAAGAGTTCATGACGGGATACTTTCCTGTGTAATTAACCATCGTATCAGAGTAAAGATAATGCATGGACTATAGATGATCGAAGTAAGGAAATTATGAGACCTATCATGAGACGCATCCAACTCGCAGAATTTCCAGATAGCAGCATTGGACCATTTCCGGCTAATGTCTTTTTCGGCATCGCGTTCCATTTTTAAATAATAAGAGTTCAATTCACGTCGGTCAGCCATATCGCGCATAACGTTGAAAAGCCAATCACGCATGCGACGAGGGAAATCGGCCATTTCTGCGGGTGTGCATTCCTAATGAAATCCCCCAAAATTAATATATCGCTTATTTATCTCTTTGCTGAATGGTACCGACAAAAAATAAGCAATACATGGATACGCTTGATAATTGGGTAATTGGACACAGATGTCGCAGTAACAACATATATAGGCTAATTTGTGAAGTGGACAGCAATGCAACCAAAATAAGACGTGAAAACAAAAGACTTACGGACAACTGTCTGCATTCCCCGTAATATTCAATGTGGATATGCTTATTTCTCTGGTTGGTGCATTCTTCAGAACCGCTCACGCAATTACAACGCGTGCGATGCAATTCGCAATCTGAGTTCCAGGTCTCGTTATGGTTGCTGCAAACCTGTAATAATATCGCAACTGTGTATATCTAACGTTTTCTCACATGAAAAACGATTGATTTTACCATGCGACGAGGATCGGATTCTTCCTGGCACGACTCGATGCACTGACATGCGGCTACCCCGTTCGAATTTACTCGGCACTCCTTTCCGGCTCCACAACGCACTTTCGAGCAGAGTTCTTCGCAATGAAAATGGTTAAGTAGTCGTTATTTCCTAAGAAATGCTAAATGCTTTTATGTAAAATAAATACCAGCGGTAAGAAGAGGACTATTTTCCAATGCTTCAATCTTTGCTTCAGTTGCTTCGTCTTCTGCCAACAGTTCACTTAAAACATCAGCTTTAGGCTTCACAACTTTAGAGGGCTTCTTAGTAACTTTACGCTATCAAGTGACGAAACCAGGAAGTGAGAAAAATCGCCACGTAATGGAACAATCAATAATTATAAGAGATTTGTCTTTACCTTCTTACTCTCCGCTCCTAATGTCGTGGCTACCAAACAAGCCAGAGCTAAACACATTAGAAACTGGGGCTTCATTTTCCCGACCAATTACAGACCTGTTTATAAAGATCTGTAATGAAGCAAATATCTGATGTAAAAAGTTGTGGTTGTTCTCCAAGAATACAATAAATGCAGGACAGGCACAAATGTTAGTCCTGTACAAGCTAAAACTGAATCCAACGTTATCTAGCCTCTACACTTATCATTTATCAACTCTTATCGGGTAACCAATTCATATAGTTAGTTACGGGCTAGAGCGTTTCAAAGCGATAGCAACTGAGTCCATAATAAAAGAATGGTAATTATGCGCTTATGTTATCTTTTCACTAAAGCTTAGATCGCGCAGGAAGGAAATATCACATATGATTATAAACACCGCACCCCAAGCTCTCCAATTCTTTGCCCACGTACGACATTCGATCTGCTATTGCAAGACTAATGGTCCGGGCTGCGTTCTGGCAAGATTCCCGGTACTGACTTACTGAGCTTATCTGCATAGGAACAAAAATGGAGACTTGAAAAGTCGTTTACGACAAGAGGACCTCCTATGCAAAACAGACTCGTTCGTTGGGCGAAAGACCCAGGTTTCCTTCCTTTTTGGCTTAACAGAAATAGCACAGAAACGCGTAGGCAAAACATTTGCTTCCTATATAAGCTGGTCTAACTTTGCTGGAATGGGACACGCAATTGTGAATTACACACTAGTTTTTTTTTGTACTTAGCACTGCGGGAAAAGTGCTTAAAAATAAAAAATGTAATATACATGTAAACTGGCCTTTAATAAAATAATTCGCAAGAATAATAACTATAAGAAAGCGCGATCACCGTAAGGAGACTGCACAACACCACGAAGAATATAGTGTCGCAGGATAGTATGAAATTAGCTGCAGAGAACAGAGCCCAAGGGTATCCTTGACACAAAGCTCAACTTACGTGATCTTAGATACGTAATATCCTGGCAAAATGTAGAGTAAGTATGCGCAGCTTACACACTGCGAAGCCGTTGGCGGTCACGATGCAACTGAGTTAGCAGCTCAAATGTTCCTCGAACATACACCGAAGACGCTGACGTTAAGTTCGGGTGGAAAATTCTAGACAGAATGTTGGCATCTGGAAAAATAAAAACTTTTTCTTCTACTGTGACATAAAAAGCCAAACAAAACGGATGTTGATCAGCCCCGGGATAACAAAATGTACAGCGAAAAGGTATGGCGAAACTTCCGAGAAAATTTTCGCTGTAATATCTAACTAAATTAAGCAGTGAGTAACCATACAAGCAGGAAAATGTTTGGTCATGCTTTTTTATAATCAAGGAATGTTTATTCCCAGCATACCAGACTTGGCAAGTCGAGGGGAAAAAAGAACACAAAATCTTAAAAGAAATAAGAAATAAACGAAGCGGTTTTTCATTGCAAAATGAGCTCATGTCTGGGGTGACTTTCAAGCCTTTTTTTCTATTCCTTCCCCAAAGTAAAATTTGTACACAAGAACAAACATACGTCATATTCGTTGTGTACGAACACGCCAGTACAAACACATAAACCAAACAGCGTCGCGGCTATTGGTTGGAAAAAAGGTTAGTCGACACCACAGTCGAGTATATTCTGGAAGAAGTCCCTATCTACAGATCGTAGGGCATTTGCCATCCCGAAAACTTGAGTTGAAGATGATGATCGACAAGAAAGAATCTAGAATGTTAGATGAGTTTTCCATGCAAGAAAAAAGACCCCTACAAACAATTGGGCATTATCTCGTTATATTCTCAACCAGAAAAGATTTTTTTTTTTACAAAAAACAAATGAGTTTTTCTCAATACTGTGTAAGCTTTTAACATATGAAGCAGATGGTTTGAAGGGACTACGGGTAAATCACCTCTTCTCAAGTGATTTGAATTTGGCTTCTAATCGCTTTGTATAGGCATCCAATTTATACGCGGCCTGCTCTAGTTGGGCTACGCTGTCTTCGATTTGATCAATTTGGTCCAAGTACGGCTGAAGACCTTGGTCTACCAAAAATAGAGTTATATATAAAAAAAACTTCTGGATTGTTTGAAAAAAGAGGTTACATTTTTCGTTCAGTATTGATAACGCCGAACCAACAGAGGAAGTTAAATGAGCCATATCTGCATACTTCGTGGCTGTAATTCGATTCATGTTTTGCAATAATTTATACTCCTCCTATAACGGTCCATATATAGAGAATAAGGAACTAAAGAATGAACAGCTAAAAAACCTGAGTAACTGATAACTCTTCTTCTAAGTAGCTTGCCGTTTTCTGAAACATGTTCACAGCCAATTTGTTGAGTGTGGGATCATGGGGATCTAATGCCTCAAAACTGCTAGTTTTAGACAGCGTGGTAGGTCCTAAGATAAGCTACGATAAGCTATAGTTTTTTTTATTGCAGTCAGTGTATAGCCTACCCCTTTTAGGAGACAATGCCAGCCTTGAAGGCGAAGGAAGCGTAGTGTTATTAAAATCCTCGTTGGGTTTCAAATCGTCTATGCCCCCCTCTTTCTTTGTTAAAGTTGAGTTTTGAAGGTCATCCTCAGCTGCATTAGACATTTTTTTCTAGCGAATATAATACCTACTATCAAGTTATGTCCATGACGAAAGTCATTTTATGATGCAAAGTATGGTAAAGAAAGAAAACAAAAGTTTGTTAGTATATATTACACGTATTACATGCAAATCTAATCCAAAGCTCAAAGATAATATAAAAACAGCACAGAGAAGGCGACAGCACAGAAATCTAAAAGGTGTACCTTTTAACACGAAAAACAAAACGCATCTATCCGTGGACACCGACGAATACAGCCCTTCCGAAAATTAATCAACACGAACCACTGCCTACTTGCCCGAATAGACGAGCTTGGCGCTAGTAGCGAACGTTCGTTGCGGGTTCTGCTTGGTAGCGGTTCGGGGTTCTTCTTAGTAGTGTTCTGGATCTTTTAAAGATTAGATCAGATCAGATCAATCGGCCATTTTTGATCCCATGTGATCTGATCGGTGTAGACCGAAAATTGACAGGGATCTGATCGATTTTTTCGGGAAATTTACCGATCCAAAATCGGGCTCTCTAATGGCCACCACTCTGTGGCCACCATTCGAAATTTTTCTGTTGTGCTATTAGATCTTAGATCATGGGGGCCGTCCACAAATGGCGCACATCAGGGGAGAGGGTGGGTAGGTTCAGCAAAAGATAACGCGAGGTGACGAGAGGGTGGGAGGTTTGTAAGAAAGTGACGCCATCCTTTAATTCTAGATTTAACTTGTAATTCTGGGCAAACCGTGCTCGCGTCAGATACGGATGTAAAATCCTCACATCTGCTTGAAATCTTGTTAAAAAAGCACCGATTATTCATACATTTCGCAGCAATTTTAGCAGAAATATTAAATTGTAGTATATCTTCGTCTTCGTGAATTTAATTGCCAAGTTCTAGTAATACGTTCTGTATAGTTCCGGATATGTCAAATTTAAGAAAATAAGTGTTAGGTTATTCATCCCACTGTCCACCTATGACGAAAGCCAAATTGTCCGCGTCTTCACCTGGACGGTACTCAAGTTGCCACATTCCAGTCGTAAAAGACACTAGGAAGAAAAACAATGTTAATAAAACTTTCTAAACAAGGGTATCTAATTTACGTAATTCGCTTTCATCGAGAGTAATTTCAAGCCCTGGACAGAGTAAAAAACATGGTTCTCGAGGAACTAGTCGGAAGTGGTTGTAACCGCGAATTTGAGCAACAATGACAAAGCCGTATGGTATGCTGACCTGTACGATACATTATAGCGAAAAACGCCCAGAAGAGTATGCATGGATAGAAAGTAAACTAACTTCACGGTAATTGGGTGTCCGATACTGCGAAGAAACTAAAACCCAATTTGGTGCACCGAGGTCCACCGGAGGCGGTACGAAGTAGGGTCTCTGATAAAACTTGCGGATAATTTTAGTTTGTGCTTTGTCACAGTTCTCCCTATGATACCTTGGAAATGTATTAATGATTATTTTAACACATTGTCGTTACCAGTGAGCAAACCACGGTTCTACACTTTCTTGGTATATTTCCTCGAAGAAACTTTCCAGTGAAGGCTCGTGAGGTTTCAAGTTTGTGGTAAAAGAGCATGGGTAACTCATCGTGTCATCTTCCCCGTACATCTTGAGTAACAGACAAAATTAACCGTGAGGTATATCTAAACGGCGGTCACTTTGCAAATGTACCTCAGTTATATTTTCGAACCAGAACTCGTCTGTACGCATAACAAACCAATCATCCGCTCCGTCACTAATGACTACAGGCACGTCTTCACGGAAATAACTAATCATGTCAGCATGGCTCATATTGGTAAGCTTTTCAACCCCACTTAGTTTTCGGCACGCCTAAATTTGTTTAACGAAGTAAATTTAACCGCGTAAAAAATACAGTATTTGGATGGTACACATTTATATGCTTACGTGACAATCTGATTCCTGCAACACGGGTGGAAGATACGAAGGGTTTTTCACGAGGCATGATTCGTCGTAAAGCTGTGTCCAATCCCACAAAGGCAAAAGCTAAATGGAAGTAATAGTATTTCTTTGAGTTGTCTGCTTTTCCGCTCTTTAACTTTATGTATGACACTAAAAAAAAAACTACATCTCATGGTACCGAGATAAATGTTATGCGTTGCCAATAATAAATTTCTTTCTGGATGTCGGTTATCCGGAAAAGCATTCCAATACAAACTACAATGATTAGCCGTTTCGCAGTAGCTATAGACCATTGTTTTCGTCTTTTTGTGTCTACAAAATCTGTGAGTGGTTTCACAAGCGATTTGAGATCTAGGCCAGCTATCCCATTTTGTGTACAAAAGTCGTGCAAGTTAATCAATTCACTGTCAATCTCACTTAGTTGGACCATTTTACGATCTATCCAAATAGCACAACCAGCCAAGAGTAAACGAGAAACGCGACTGCCATGTGAGACAGAAAAGGCGAGCTGACCAAGCTAAGATCGAGCATCTCATGAAACTATTGATTACGGTTAAGACCTTACTAAACCGAGTTTGCGCAGGGTACGAAGAAAGGGAAAGGTTTCCAGAAATTCGTGATAAACCGGTTCTTTGTCAGAAAGGTTATTTGTGCATGGTAAAAACCTGTCACGATTATTATGGCAGGGGAAAGGTTTATTTGTCGCCTTTCACGTTTGCACGGAACAGGAACTTTTAAGACTTAAAAAAATAACGTTCGAAGATTTTCGAATTTCAGAGGAGTACAAATTACATTGGATTTTAAGTTATTTCGACTAGAAACAAAGTAACGTGCTTTAATATTTCAATTTCTTCAAGGATATGAAGGTATAATAAAAATCCCATTGTCAGACGAATTTACGTCCTGAAGTCAGAAATCGGGCTTTTCCCCTGACTTTTCAGTGAAAGGATCGCGTAATCGAAAGTAAAAAGCAAACGAAGTTATTTTTGTGACTGAACTAAAATCGTCAACTATTGGGGGGCACCCCCTCCCGCCCCCCTCGCGACGCCCCTGACTACAATAGCGTTCGATTTTTGGTGCGCTCGAAAAAAAGTTTGCTAGTAGCTCTTCGGTAATGTGCCCCCAATTTTATAGGGCACTCCAAAGCCGCGTTCGTTTTGACCAAAGTTTAAGCCGACTTAAAAGTCTACCCAAGACTTTGTGCTTATAAGCGTTCGAG